>MJUU01015168.1:60487-96847 GCA_002080025.1 Modiolus philippinarum | reverse complement strand
GTGCACGGAAAGTGATTTCAGCCCATGGCCTAAATCTTTATGCGTTAAGTCTGTAACCAATTTGTTAAGTTTAATGTCACATGTTTTCAACGAACTGTGAGTCTGCTTTGGTTGGTCCAGTTTTCAAAAAATGTCAAAAGTTTCAAAGGAAACATTTGTTTAGTTTGGTGGACCCCACAGTATGTCAAACGTTCAATGAAATTGAGTTATGTCACAATTGTTGAGTTTGATGGATCCAATTTGAAAAACAAAATACCATTAATAGTTCGATTGGAACTGATTACATAACATTTTTTAAGTTCGAAGGTTCCAAACAACATCAAATTAAAGCGTTGTTCTCTTTGTTTTACTCTATTATGTAGAGATTTTCTCCCATATACATTTTGGTTACTGACAACTATGTTCTGTAGTTTTATAACCTTTCATTCGTTCTTTAAGTAACAAGTGTTAGCTGAGCAAAAGTACTGTTTAAATTTTTCTCTCAATCATTTAACAATTTTATCAATTATCTGATTATAGTTTCGTGTATTTGTTGAATCCGAACTACAAAAAAAAATTATACGAAAAACTGTTAATCATCTACGTTAACCTCATTTTCCAGTTGCACAAAAAGAATACAGGAAGTCGTATTGCGTTTGTCTTTGTCATACAATGATGACCATGATAGAATTAAAAACACTGTAATTAAGGATAGGAATTATCTGATTCCGTGATTCATATTACGTATTAAACAAGACCTTTGATTATACCGAGAAACAACAATAAAGCCAGGAATTACCTATGCCATCAATTAGTACAGTGCCTCTGATGTCTATACCTAGGTCTAGGTCACAGGCACTCGTTTCATAAAAATGTCAGAAGAGGGGACTGACATTTCTTATAAAACAAGTGCCTATGGTATAGGTCTAGGCACTTCATATAATCAGAGACATATAATTAAAGAGATTGGCAACTTGACAAGTTCTCTTGAATTCTCGCAGCCATCGAGACTTCGATAAAACTTTCACTTCACAAACATAAATCGCTAATATTTCGATTATGTATGAACGTTTTATAATAAAACTATCTAAACACAACCATCATGGTGAAATACTTTCCAGTTTTAATAACTAGACGTTCTAATCACGGAAATAAAAGAGGAGTTTCAACAGTAAACAAGGCACATCGAGATCTTCGTCGTCAGATTCCTACATGAAGTCTCCGCTTTATTTGACGATATCTTTTTATTAATCAATATTTCCAATTCAAATTTTCGTAACACAACTATAAAATAATTAACGAAAACAATTCATTTTCCTGTTCAGAAACATGACGATTAAATCAGAATTAGTTTAAGAAGTTCTGATGTGGCCGTACCATGTTTGTTGTGATTAACATGGGGTGATAGTAGAGTTGCCAATCTCTGTAATTATATGTCTCTGATATAATTATCTGTTAAAACTGTCGTGAATAAAGTCACTCATATGAAACAAATGTTCTTTGTGAAACACGCCGTACTCTTCACTTACGGTGAGACGGGTGTCATATGTAAAACATATCAGGCTTTCCTTTCCGGAGCAACTGGTTTTATAAGAGTTCACACTGAAAGCGTTTTATTTTATGGCGTTTGTGTTTTGTTATGCTGTCGTCATTTACGTTATCTGTCTGTATGTGATCCACATATTGCCTTGTATGATGTATTTATGATTTTCGATTGTTGCTTTGTCATTTATTTGGGAAAAAACTTTACATTTAGCCACGATACACCATTTAAGCAGCCAATAGTAGCTCGCCCTCCATTGGACCGTAAAGTATAGGTCGTAACATTTTTAACACACCGATTAGATTTCCCATCTTTAAAAAAAGGGGGCACACAGCAGGTGTTTTAGATCCATTGTCATTAATATTGACCTTCCTAAAATCCTTTGAGGTAACAACAGTCATTTTAACGATGGAGAAAAGACCGTCATTATTCAAATATATCTTGCAGTGAAAATCTACGAGCTAATTTTAAGGATGGTCACCCCTAATTATAAGGTCTTTGAAATTATCTCTGACTTTTCAAACTTTCTTCGTTTATCCTACGTGATTAGGAAACTTTTCACACTGACCCAACTTTTCTTTTCATAGTTTGACAGCACAGGGACATTTAAACTTTTTAACAAATCAGTAATTACATGAAAACAACAAGTGGCAACAGAAACAGCTACAAATGTGTACACTCATTTCACAATGCAGTTCTCTTCCAATTTTTATCTTAGAAAAATAAAAAAGTAGCTTATTACACCCCACAATGTCGAGGGATGTTTTATGATTTATAGAATGAATTTGCTGCATTTATAGAAAAAAGGGAAACTGGGAATGTGTCAAAGAGACAACGACACAAAGGGGAGTAATAACAACTCAAAGCCACCATAAGATCTTCAATGGACGGTGAGAAAACCCCATATCCAACGGCAGGTCGGAGTCGGCCCCTGAATAAAGAGTAATCAAGTTCAGCGAAATAAACATCATCCTAGACTCCTATAGACATAAAGTAAACTAACTAGAAAAAAGACAAGACACACAAAGGCTTAATAAATTTCCTGACTTAGGACAGGCGCAAACCTGCTGTGGTGGGGTTAAACTAGTTTTTTTGGGTCCAAACCTTCCCCCTATAGCCGATGTGATAAAATCAAAAAATAATCATAACACCAGTAAAACTCAGTTGGCAACAGGACTGAGTCATTGTGAAAAATGAAACGGAAAGAACTAAATATACGGAAATAAACATGAAATCACAAGAGACTACGAGCAGTTAACTGACATGCCAACTCCAGACACATTATCAACTGACAAAGTAAGTTATGTACCCTCAGTATACAGCTTCCACCAAGATCCCTTCCTGTCAGGAGTTTAGCTTATACCGGAATACATAACCCGTGCCCATGCAATACAGATTTAGAAATTTAGAATGTGTTTAGTTAAAATGCAAAGACCCTATCAAAAAATCAATGTTAATACCAAAGAAGGCCATACGTAATGACTTGACGACAATACCCCGTAATTATAACCCTTACGAGTTAGACGATTTAAATGTTTTATAAGTTTGTTAGGCGAGTTTAAGTACTTTTTACTCTGATGTAAAACATTACCGTAAAATGAGAGATGTGAAATACCAGCCTTGATTAGATGTTTACAGGTTGCATTGTATTTATGAACTAAGTCTTTATATCGACGATAAAATTAAGTAAAGGTTTTAACTAGTTTATGTTAACGAAAACCCTGATGTAATAGTTTTTCATTTATGAAAAGATTCCGTTCATTTAAATCGCAAACGTTATTACAGAACAAGTTGAGATATGTAAACACCATATGATGGCGCTAATGGAACATCGAACATGTATGTATTGTGTGTGATTTTTATCTAAATTCTGTCAATGTTGTTGAAGCTTATGCTTCCGGGGACACGTCGTTAAACATCCCTCCCAAAACGTTTTTTAAACTTTTTATTGGCCGGCCCAATCATATGGGGCCTTGACAGTCTCGAAGTCGGGTGTTTGTGTCAAATCCCCCCCCCCTTTCAGTGTCGAGAAAAATCAATTTTCGTCATTATTCTTTGGCATATTATGACAATTGTGGTACTGTATGGTATACCTTGATAAATTTTGCACTCACTCACATTCTCCAATTTCTTGAAAACGCCGTGTGATTTAAGTAATTATGAAAATAATAGATCAACTTACCTGTTGAAGTGGTGTGTTAGTATCCTCAGAATCGTAACCGGGAATTCCCCAAAACATCTATATTGCATAACCGGAACGTTATGATTTTGGAGATAAGTAGCCGTGTCGATAACTTTTAAAGAATATGACGAATTTAAACTCTACATATTGAATTCGAATTATCGATTAACAGGGTGACGAAATTTTGACCTGCTACCAGAATAGGACAGCCTCTTTCGGGGCATTCTAGAGGTCTCTAACCGACTCTCAATGTTCAACAATACAACAAATGAAATTAATATGGGGCTTTCGAGATATGGGCTTTTTTGTGACGTAAACAAAGGGGAACTGGTATCAGACTGCATTCCTGTCAGGTTCACGCATTCGCTAATTATAGAGACTACTGTCCATCCGGGCACTTTTATTATATAGAATAGAAATAGAATCGTATCGTATAACCTGAAGAACCGTATTTAAACCAGAGGCTCCAAGGAGGCTATATCACTCACCTGGCTTTCAGTTGCCACAATCAAGGTAACATTGTAAGTTATACAGTTGATCTTCAGTTTCTCAAACTTTCGTAGCTCAAACACCTCCAATATCTTGAACTGTTTTTAAAGTCTGATCATGTTTTACTATATTTCTTTGTTGGGCTTTTTTGACAAAAAACGTTCTTGCTAAGGCCCACTTTCGGCACCAGTTTTGAAGTCGAGATGTCATTTTGTACATGGCAGTCAACAAACAATTTTCAACATCGGTTTTGAAGTCGCAACACCAATATCTACTTGGAAATCAAATTTCATTGAAATCGGACAATGTTGAATTTTCCCGCCTTTTTGGGCGGCCATTTTGAAAATGGCGGTCAACAAACAATTTTCAACACCGGATTTGAAGTCGCAACATCAATATCTATTTGGAAACCAAATTTCATTGAAATCGGACAATGTTGAATTTTCCCGCCTTTTTTGGCGGCCATTTTGGAAATGGCGGTCATGGAAAAATTTTCAACATCAGTTTGGAAGTCGCCACAGCATGGCAAACATTTCATCAATTTACACTTAACCTTTATCTTCTATAGTTTTGGAAATAAAAGATGAAAAATAAGAAAATTAAAAAAATTCGTTGAAAAAAGGGCAATATTTCCTACAAGGGTTTATGGATTTTCTTCAAAATTTCAGGGTGGGTAGATCTTGATATGCTGAACATTTTTGTTCAAAATGTAGGTCGTTGATGTTTTTCTTCAATAGCTTTCGAAATCTGACATATTTTGAACAATTATTGACTGAAAAGGTCGAATTTATTTAGTCATTGCCGAAAGGTAACATTTTAAGCAATTGAAACGTTCTTAGTAACTTAAACACATACACAAACAAATTTGCTCACACCAAATTAGGACTTCTCCAACCAGTTAGGATGGACCCCCTGAAATGGTCTATTGCATAGAAGTTTATCCACAGAAGGGAAACCCCAAAGCCCGAAGAAATCTCTTTCAGCGATAAAACCACTGAAAAATGATTCTAAGTCACAATATATTCAAAATGCGGTAATACCATTCGAGAAGATGTGTCGTGTAAAATCTGCATCCGATCCATCTGTTAGAAATAAGCAGAATCATTAAAACTAATGCCAAAGATTGGGTGGAGAAACGCCATGCAGTATAAAGACACCTTCTAGAAACGTCATGCAGTATAAAGACACCTTCTATAATGTCTAAAGAGAGCAGAGCCACTGGGACTCGTATAGAAGGCTAGATTGCCTGCCCCTACCCATTTCTCACTTTTTCTAGTGGAAATCAAAACTCGGTGTCCCAATTGTCCCTTCTCTTTTCTTACTTATATATTTTTGAATTGATTATAGGAATAAAAGTAATTTTGGAGGAGTTTATCGCTGTGTGAACGCTGCCGACTCACTCTCAAAATAATTTGTGAGTGAAAGGCCGCGTTTACACATCGATAAACTCCTCCAAAATTACTTTTATTTCCTATAATTCCAATCCAATGTTTTCACTGAATTTGACGTCCCCATATTTTGCACTATTTTTTGGAAAGTATTAAAGTGCAAGAAGCGTTTATTGAGAAAATAACTTCTTTGTTGTTCCTGACGTTGACCAATGAAATTGGTCGTTGCAATAGCAATTGGAATTATTATTAAATAAAGTTGTTCTCTTTCTAAATAAAGCTGAAATATGGTTTACTGGACGTTCAACTTTAATTAATCAACGAATTTCAAACAAGAGAGGTCCATGGACACAATTATGGAGTTGATTGACTAATAAGAATAACTTATTGTTACATGTTAGGAAGTTTGAAAACACTTAATACAGTGTACTTTTTTTGTTTTTTTTAAACGTGTGACAATAGGTTATATTTTATTTTCAATCTGCCTGAACAAATTGTTTTAATGAATGACGCTTGTCATTTCTGTCGTTTATATTTATGTCTGCTTACCTCTACAAAAATTATAAACATGCTATTGTGAAAACTTAAACAAGCTCGTTTTTTGCATCATAACAAAAAAGCAACGTGCCAATTGGTAAATAAATCTTTGCAAACGAATAGTCTCAAACAGACAAAAATTCTAAAAACGATAAAATCATGCAAAAACATATTTATTCACATTTTATAATGGTTTTTTTTATATAATTCTTGCGATTTCGTTTTTTTTTTCGTCTCGAGACATTTAATTAACAAGGTAAGACCCATTTATTACCAAGTGATAAAAAGATGGCCGTATATAGTAAAACTGAAGTAAAAATATTTGAAAAAGAAATTCAATCGGATATTTAATTATTAAAGCCATACATAATGTCTTAACTTCTTATCAGACCTAATGATTTCGCATTCTTTTACTCTTTTAGCTAGACCATCAGCATGCAGTAAGCCATTACTAATGATGAAGTTTAGGACCACAGGATGACAGAGTACCTAGTTTGAATTACGATGGACATAGACAATTTATCAGCGACTGCAATAAGAAAGCAAAGCATACAACTGAAAGCTACATTGATTGTACAAATAACAAAATACCTGTGAATATAGTTTCTGCATATGGCCATTTCGACATTTATTTCTCTTCAGTGCAGATCGGATCGAACATTTGGTAATCCATAAATCGAATTATGTGTAAAAGCTGAATGAGAACACACTGCCAATAAGATCTAAATAGGAAAGCAAAAAATCAGCCAAGGACAGAGCTATGAAAGACAGTAGAGCTACTTTAACTACCCCGTTACCCGTTTCACTTTCTTCCAGCGTCAAAAGTCAAAGTTTCTACACTTAAGCTATCCACAGAAATATCCACCTGCAGGCTTTCAAGAGCCTGTATAGGACGAAGTCGAACTCGGCTAAAAAACTCGGCTTTGAGTTGTTATTACTCCCCTTTGGGTCGTTGTCTCTTTGACACATTCCCCGTTTCCCTTTTTTTCTATTATAATTTGATGAATGGTGTCTGGGCGTCCGGGCGTCAATTTTTGGTTTCCGCATGATATCTTGAGAACTACATGTCATATGTAAATGAAACTTTGCACAGATATGAGTAATGATTAGAGGAGGAATCCTATTGATTTTGAGGTTTGTTTGACAAAGGTCAAGGTCACAACTTCTAAAAAATAGAACAAAAATTTGACTTATCCGTTTCCACACAATATCTCCAGAACCAGATTACACATCGAACTAAAACTCAGCAAAGACGTGAGTTATGATCAGAGGAGGAACCCTGTCGATTTTGAGGTTTGTGCGACAGAGGTCAAGGTCACAACTTCTAAAAATATAACAAAAATTTAACATTTCAATAAAGCATAAAATCACATGTTTGGTATTATTTGATAATAAAAATAGCTAAAAAAGTTTTATTGTTCATATAAAGGTAGTTTTTACATTGCTAGAAAATGTAAATTCATTTTATAGTCCTAATTATGTACACCAACCCACTTTTTTGGGGTGTCGATAACTTAAAAAAAGATATTATACAAAGTCAAAATTAAATAAAGGGAGGTAATAAAACTAAGGGAGGTAATTAATTTAATGTAAAGAAGTATTTAATATTACTAAAAGTCTTTTGCAATGTCCAGTTAAAATAAAATCTTAGATGAAAAAAATACATTTGTGTATTCTGATTTTTTGTAAAATACTGATTCCAGCAATATGTATTACCTTAATTATAAAGGGAACCCCTGCCTATTTTTTTTTTTTTGAATCATGGTCTGAAATGGGTTTTAATGGATAGTGGAGCTTTCAGTTGCCATGGAAACCAATCCAGATTACTGAATCTTTCTAAAAGAAAAGTATTCTGCTACATATTTTTGACACATTATCAATTAGATTATAAGGGGAACCCCTGCCAAATTTTGTTTATGAAAAGGGGTCTGGGAATGTTTTGATTTCAGCAATATCTATTACCTGATTATAAGGGGAACCCCTGCCCAAATCTTTTTTGAATGGTGGTCTGAAATGGGTTTAAATTGATAGTAAAGCTTTCAGTTTCCATGGAAACCAAACCAGAACATTGAATCATTGAAAAACAATATTCTGCTACATATTTTTCTTCACAAGTTTAGAAATCTGTATAAGGAAGTTTATAAGAGGAACCCCTGCCAAATCTTCATTTTGAAAGGGGGACTTGGAATGTTTTGATTTTAATTGATTGATTGAATATTGTTTAACGTCCACTCAGCAATATTTCAGCTATATCAAGACGAGAACAAGTTTGTTGATAAATAATCACTTTGGGGTATGGAAAGGGCCATGGGACGGGAAATTATGACTGCCACTGGAAAAGTAGGGTGAAATCGTCAAGGGCGGGGAATTTAGCCTTGTAGCCGATCACCTACGGACCACCCCAAAAAGAGCTTGCAACAAGGGTTCTTTAACGTGCAGGAAGCGTGGCATTTCTCCCAACACGTGGACCTGAGTTTACATCCCATCCGAAAGATGGGTTGTGTATTTATTAATCCCGCACAACCACGGAATGGGTCCTATTTCTATATCCCGGGACCCTCGGGGTCAGCCTCCGTTTAGGAGGGGTCACACCCCGCAAGCCGGAGATACTGGGTCCTATTTCTATATCCCGGGGTTCCCTCGGGGTCCTCTGTTAGGATGGCTCATACTCCAAGCTCAGAGGATGCTGCGGGCCTATTCTTCAGCCGGGACCGCGCACGGCGGGTTTTGATTTTAGCAATATGTTATTGTAAGGGGAACTTCTGCCCAATTTTTTTTAATGGTGGTCTGAAATTGGTTGTAATGGATAGCTGAGCTTCCCGTGACCATGGAAACCAAACCAGAACACTGAATCTTTGAAAAAAAATATTCTGATTCATTCATTTCTTCACCATATCAGAAATATGTATAAACTAGATTAAACCCTTGCCAATATGTTTTTAAAGGGGCTTGAGAGGTGGTCTTAAATGAGGCGTAATGGATAGTTGAGCTTTTGGTTGCCATAGAAACCAAACTAGAAAACTGAAATTTTAAGAAAAAAATGTATTCTGATATACTTTTATGATTTCAGCAATATTCAAAATATAGATTTTAAGGGGAACCCTTGCCCAAAGTTTTTTTGGAAAGGGACTTGGAATGTTTTTATTTCATGCAGCTATCAGCAATATGTATCACCTAGATTATAACCCCTGCAAGATTTTTAGCCAAGTTACGACAAAGTCAAACATCTTGCAAAAGTTCCATTATAAGCCTCTGATGGAAATAAAAGAATTCATATGTTTGTAAATAGTAACACTGACGCTATATGTCAGGTTGGACTTTCAGAACAAAGTTTTTCATCAAGAAAGACCTTATGAAAAACAATATTTGAAAAATCTTATAAAGCAATATACACATTAATAAAGGATTTTTGTGTGTGCAAATATAGCATAAATGTCGGCTATATGGTGGGTTAAACTTGTTTTATCGCGCGCCAAACCTTCCTCTCCTATCCGGTAGTGTCAGGTAGCAACTCAACAGCAATTGCTATGAAAAGGTCGTAGACAATTAAAAGAACTGAACTAATTTTAAAATTTAAGACAAAATGTATAAAATCAAATATATTTTACATTAAAAGGGTAACAAGTCTTATTAACTATTTTTCCGACAGATTTGACCATGAAGATATTCAATGAGGTCCTCTGCATGCTGAATATTTTAATCATTTAAACTTCACCTCTCACTAAAATAGTTTCTAAAATATACGGCAAAATGTATATATAAAAAATGCTGAAATCTCACATTTAAAGGGAAATAATTCCCATAAGGGTCGACCAACATCTTTAACGATGATGACAAAGTGTGACACTGATCATTTGCAGTAAAAACTTTACCTCTAATTCAATTTTTTTTTTAAATATCCGACAAATTGTAAAAAAAAACAATTTAAATTTGATAATAAAAGGGCAATTACTCCTGCTACCATTTATCGGAAATTTTCGACTTTGATGATCACATGTCCTTACATACTGAATAATGTATCCTTTATCTTAAGTCATATCTTCAATCTACGGCAAGACATGATGTTTGTCTATAGATTGTATATGTTCAATATCATAGTATACTAGTACATTTGTCGGACAACGGATGACAGTGATTGTAAGAGCGCTTTATCATTTTTTTTTATGTTTGTTGACGATCCCACATCCATGGGCTAAGTTAGACATAGATGTGCAAATTAGCACAATTTCGACAATTAGCAATGAACCCGCTCAAAACCGGTGCTAGGGCAGTCTTGAACTTACTATGAAGTATGAGCAAACTCATTACTGAAGATGTCATGTTGACGTCAAGAATAAGAACAACAAATAAAGTGTTGTTACATTGCTTGTTTCGGCCATTTATTTATAGAGACTTTGTCTTATGTGCATTTACTCCATATCCTTTCATTTTCTATGTATATTTCACAACCAAGGGGTCATAACTCTAATAAGGATTCAACTCAAAATTCTGACCATGATAATAAGATGTCATTTTTCTGCATTCCAAATTTACCCCTATCTCAAATTGTTTTTGAAATACGAAACAAAATGTATGAAAATTACAAAAATTGCCAAGTGTGTAGATGTTGACATGTTGAACTCTTGTAAATTAAGCTTCAACTCTGATATCGTTTCTGAAATGTGACAAGTATAAAAATTTGAAAATCGAAGGGTAAGATCTGTCGTAACGTTTCACCTAAAACTTCAAAGTAATTGATATGCTGAAAATTTTTGCAATTTAAACAAAACCTCTCTCTCAAATCGTCTTTATTAGACAAGATGTACCAACATCACAAAAATTTGATCAATGAATGATAGTAATCTTCAGTTGGGTATATATATTTTTTAAAATTGCAAGGTGTTTAGATCTTCATATGCTGAACATATTTCAAATTTAAACTTAACCTGTATTTGCAATTTTCTCTGAAATCATAAGATAACAAGTATAAATGAAATAAAATTTTACAGTTAATCGGAAATGTTTCCTATAAGTATTTATGGGACGATTCAACGATAATGGTGCAAGGTTATCCTTATGCTTATGCTTTTTAAGCAAACCCTCTATCTCAAATCGGCTTTTAAATATAATAAATAACGTAAAAAAAAACACGAAAATTTGACGAATTAAGGGCCATAACTTCTAAATTGACATTATCAAGTTCTTTTAAATGAGGCTTAGTGGGTAGATGTTGAAATGCATTACATTTTTCGCAATGTAAACCTGATTTCTATCTGTTTAAAAAAAATTAAAGAATAATAAAATTGTGAAACTTTTATAAAAAAGGGTCATAGCTCTACGACCGGTGTTCAGATTTTCGTAAAAATTTGCCGCACATGTAGTCTTTGTCATTTTGATCATTTTACCCCGTCAGTTTTTTTTTTATATTTGTGACGGTTTTTGAGTTATTTGCCAAAACAGCAAATTAATTCTATGTTCCTTTTTTCAGTAACACAAGCCATGTTATTTAGTCCTTGGACTTGTCATGTAGATGCAATTTTGAAACCAGTTACATGTACCTTGGTTATGACTCAGGCCAAGTTGGTTTTAATTGGCCTAGTGGTTTCAGAGGAGAACATTTTTGAAAAAGTTTAGGATGGACGGACCACGGACAAACGGACGGAAGCCGAGAGATGTAAAATGATTGCAATTGCTGACAAGGCCTATAAGACAGGGTGGGCTAAAAATAGGTAGTAATAATGTGGATTGGAAGACAAGGCGTTATGATTGTTTGAAGCACAGACAAGTTACTGAAATTCTGACCGACACAGAAGTCAATTAAAAAAACACTGTTAGGTGATCATATTACCGTTTTCACGAGATGGCAATTAAACACACATGTTTGTCTTTTATTAGTAACAATTTAAATATCGTATTAAAGTTCAATCTCCAAAACGTGGGTGCATAGCTCATCTTTCGTCAAAGAAATAAAGTTTCTACAATGAAACTGAGTTGATTATGCAGCTAAATAAATTTTGCAAATGTTTGAAAACGAGGCTTTGCCGAGTTCTTATACATTTGAAAATTTAATGAAGATGTGAGAAATTTCATACTTAACGTGTTTAAGTTGTAGAAAATGTTTCTCGAATGACATAATGTAAAACACAGTGGATTATGTTCCGAATAGATTTGACAGGGAATTTCTCGTGAGTTGTTCTTTCTTAGTTTCACTGGAGTTCACACTGTGAGTGCCTTTGTTTTGAATGTTGAAATTTCCATTTCTGTGCTTTGTATCTGTCTAACGTCATTGTTTTCTGTGTTCTCGTTTTGGTCATGTCTTTGGACTTCAATTTTTGTAAATTTCACTCCTTTGTTCCTTCGGTATTCTACTGCCATTGTCTCTAGAGATGAGGAATATTTTCATCACATCGGTCAGTCTTTGGATAAATTTGCTAGAAATTAGAGAAGAGCTATGTACCAATGTTTCGGACATTGATAGAAATAATGTTTAATTGAGTTCTGAAGATAATTATTTCGACAACTTATGATTGAAATTAAGAAAGACTAATAACATAAAAATGTGAGAAACAGCAAAAGAACACAAATAACTTAAATTTTCAAAAAAGGGATTTTAGCTCAACTTTAAAAGATCGATCGATTTTGATTTTCTAAAATCTCTAACCAGTCATTCTTTAAAAGATTGATTCTTCAAAATATTGGAAAAGAACACTTTTATGGGAAAGCTGCTCTGAGAGTATGTTACAATTTATATTGAGAATCCTACCATTACAAATCAATGGAATAGAATTCAGTGAGAAACATCGGTCGGTTGTCTCCCTGTACCAAATTAGTTATATATGGTTAAAGTGGAGATAATTTTGATTTAAATATGATATGCTAATTAATATTATCTCCACTTTGAACCATACAAAACCAACTAGGCACGGGGATATAACCGACCGAAGTTTCTCATTAACACTATAACCGAAAAATAAGAAACTGGTGACCAAAGGAATATAACTCTAACCAAAATTCACTGACACTCTAAAACAAATATTTCATTTTTTTAAATTAAGTATCGATAAGTTTGGTTGGTTCTCAACTTATCCCACAGATAATACCGTTTTATTGAAAATTGCTTCCTCATATCGAAATGTTTTTCAAGATTGTATTTTAAATCCAAATACAAATAAAGAAAATGTGTTAACATTTTTTCCATATATCCACCCTTTAGTAAAAACCTATTAAAACAAAAGTACACACCTTTTCGTCTGTTGAGTTATTTTTTTACTGAGTATGATGAAGACAGTAAAATTATCAAAATGTGTCATTAATAAGTGGCATATTTTGTAAGGGAATGGCTACTTTCTTATTTCCTTCAGCATACCGTTTTTGTGAATGCGTAAAATAACAAAACACGGTAGTGAGTGTGAATTTATTTTCTGCATATGGCCATTTTGGCAACTTATTTACAGTGCGGATCAAATCAAAACATTTCGAAATCCATGTACCGAAATATGTTTAAAGGCTGATAGAGAAGATTTAAACAGAGAAGCCAAAACCAGATAAGGATAGAGTTATCCAAGAGATACCCCTTAGTTTCAAACAAAATTTTTTCACTTTAGATAGAGCAAGTTTCCGAATAAAAACGGGTTTTCGGGCCAGCATCGAAGTACGTCCTACTGGGCTAGTGAATACCCTCAGGGACTAACAATCTACCAGCAGAGGCATTGGCTCAGTGGTTATTAATGACAGAGAACCGAAGTTACTGTGATTTTATTTTCAGCATATGGTCATATTGACAACTTATGTCACTCTAGTGCACATCAATTCAAAACATTCGAAAATCTTCTCCAACAATGTTTTAACAGATCATCATTTATCTTCAATATCATAACAAAATAAATTCATGACAAATAGTATAGGGGCACAGGCAAATTAGTATTTGTTGCGGATCCATGTGGCGGATCCGTTGCCATAGGAACACGAAGTGTTGGCGATCGAAGTCCGTAATACCCCTGACCTTATTGTTCGGTGGAGGCGATGCGGCGGAGCGTTGCCATGGGAACACGAAGTGTTCCTGGTCGTGACGTCATCAAAACATGGCATCCTGGGAAATTTGACTAGAAGTGAAAATAACCTTATTTGAAGCCCTAAACAACCATATTGATTTTAAATGATAATATGAATCAATACAAAACTAAACAGGGTTACTGTGGAGGGTTATGGGAGTAAGCATGCGCAACCAGAAGTGATCGTTTATTTCCCTCATACCACCATATTGATTGGAAATGAAGTGATGGATAGACGTAGCACCCCATAAGGGTGCTATTATCTATCGGTTTTTTCTATCAGTTCCCCTTTCATCGCGGGCATCTTGTTTTTTCGAGGAGAGATAACTCTTGGTAGTACTTGTATTCGTTTTTTTAAAGCCACTCTGCATTTATCCAGGCTTGTGACTGGCTATAACTATAGAGTTATAGGCTGCATTAACTTTTTTTTGCAACTAGCAATTATAGTTCCTCATTCATTTTTGGTTCTCTGACATCCACATTTTGGAAACCATTTTGCGTGTTCCTCCAATGGATCGTCGTTTTCTTCCCAACATACAGAATTCCTCCACAGTAAAAGCATTGTATTTTTCACCTTCGCTTAACTAACAGAGTCCAGCCTTTGTAAGGTCGGATGGTCGTTGTTTCAGTTGTACTGGTCATCCGATGAAAGATTCTAGTCTGACTGATTCATTGGCATACTCTATGTATTTTAGGCACATAATACCAGGTGTTTCTGCGGGAGTTCTTGGTATAAACCCATGTTTGTGTAGACATTCTTGAATAAAGGGACATTTTGGGAAATGTCTATGGTGTTCCATGTGTACCACGTCTTCAGATCTCCAGCTACCCAATACTCCACCACACTGTGTGCATTGACATTTGTCTTCTATACCAATATAATAAAAATAGTCTTGGGCGAGATCCAAGATTAGTACCGCATTTGACGTCCACGTTTTGAACGTATTAAGCCGCAAATCAAAATTTTCTCTCAGAGGTTTCAATCGCTCCAACGGGCTTTCGGGGATGCAGTCCATCTGTATTCCATGTAGTCTGTCTCGTACACTGCTTAAATGACTGATGGGAAACTTCAACTGCTATCTAATTCCCACTGCTAATCACAACTGGTCAGCAGAATGGCAGTCTGGCGACTTAGGGAGCCGGTCGTTTGCGCCTTTATATAATCCAATAGGGTGTTTTCTATCAGGACCGCGTTCATGGTTTGGTAATTAAGTTAACTCGTTATTTACTAATGCTTTTTAAGTTTAATACAATCAAGATTATACAACTCATGAGTATATTTTAACAAGGCTCGCGTGCTCATTTCACTATATTGCTGCTGCTGTGCTAGGGTGATGGGGCTTCTGCTACTGCTGTTGCTGCTGCTGCTGGTGACGGTGAGATAAAATAAGAAAAAAAACCATTGTTTGACACAAACACGATATGATTATTTTGACTGTGAAAGGGTCACTCTGCGATTTCACAGGCTTGTGACTGGCTATAACTGTAAAGTTATAGTCTGCATTACCCCTTTCCTCCCAACCCATATGTCATTTATCTTTTGCATGGAGTCGTTGCTGTCGCCAGTCGATGGTGGGTAATAATCATTCAATACTCCATCAAACAGATACTGTCTTTGTCTACGGCATACTTCCAGGCATCTCTAGTATCGTAGTCTTCTTCTTTCAAACTTTGGACCGTTTTCTTGATTTTTCTATGCACTGGGTCTTTCCGCATATCCTCAATCCAGAATGTATTATTGAGATAAGCATCTTTCATCGTTTCCCTGTATTCCGGGAACATTTTTTATATCCAGGTTTTCGTGCCTTATCCTCCTCATGTCCGGCATCTGTATACTTTGTTTACTATAATATTCCATGGTGATTCCCAGTCTGAGTCTTCTTCATCAGATCTTTCATCGGTGGTATACTCAGATTCTTCACTAACATGACTATCTTCGGACATGTTAAGAGTCCGTTTCCATATCCTGTTGTTTGTCCAACTCTTGTTCTGTATTATGACGTGATTGCTTGTGACGCAGAAGATTGAACTGTCTATTAGAATGATAATTACAGCTATCACATTGATACATTCCAGAGGTCTTCACCTCTTGAGATTCGTTGAACGAATGATGAAACTTGAATTGACAAAGCTTTAAATACATCTCACTCATGAGTTGCTCACAACTCTGCTCACATGATTAACTAGTATGTTCAAACGACTCACGAGTTGCTCACAAGTATACTTTTGTCAGTGCTCGCGTGCTCATATCACCATATTGCTAATGCTGCTGCTGCTGTGCCAGATACGAGGTATAATTGCTGCTGCTGCTGCTACTGATGTTGTTGATTATGACGTTATATCACTATATTGCTGCTGCTGCTGTGATAATAAAAATAATGTAGGTATGGTGGTGGTGGTGGTGCTGGTGGTGTAGATTCTTAAAAACACATTGTCTTCTTATGGCAATCAACCAATCAGAAACCTTCTTACAAAATGAACTGACCAATCACCGTATCTTTAATATATACAGGCGACACATGTGTTCTGCGGAACACACATGCATTTTATTATGTGACAACCATTTCAATGAGGAAGAGAACCCCTAGGTATAGAAATAAGATTTAGTACAGTTAAGTGAAAACCGAACCGTATGGCGTACGCCATCTCCCATAAGGAGCTGATCCAAAGGGGTCCCCGGGATAAAGAAATTTCTTGGCTGCGGTATACAACTTTTCATAACTTGGTGTACGTAGTTACAACCAATCTTTCGGACGGAGTGTAAACTCAGGTCCACGTGTTTCAAAGAAATGTCAAACTTTCTGCACGTGAAAATAAGCCTTGTAGCAATCTCTGGTTGAGCATGTAGGTGATGGCTTAATTTCCTGTCCTTTTTTATTTTACCCTACTGCAGTGGCCTCGATCATGACTTCCCGTTCCATTGCCTCTTCGGTACATCAAATTGATCACTTACTGTCAAACTTACATGTTTGATAAATACTGCCGAGTAACATTAAAACAATATCAATCAATCAATTAACGCGAAAAACAATGTTTTTATTTGGGGGGGGGATCCAGTGTATGAATACGTCTCAGTAAATTTCCATTTGGTGATATATATGATATAGATCGCTGTTGTAGAATCTATAGCACATAATGCAAATGTTAGTTCACTTGACGGAATGAAAAGGGTGCTAAATATATATATGTTCATGTATTATTGGTCCTGGAAATTCCACCCTTGTACATAACTGAAAAATCAGTGTTCAGAATATTTGATTCCACAGTTTTTGTAACGCTTGTATATCAGTAAATATGTCATCGTTTTCGCTTATCTCAGGTCGTTTCTAGGTATTATAATATGCAGGATGCAAGGGTCACATAACGTGCTTGCTGTGCCTAGAATTAGGAAAATTCATTTTTAGTTTTGTTTGTTTTCAATGGTTTGCAAATCATAATTCACTGACTGTGGCATATATAAATATGTTTTTGCTTTTATCAATTTACATTGAGAAACCAAGTATCAAGTTTCCTTGTTTTATTTACATATTTCAAGACTCTTGGGCTAACGCTCGTGACTGATCCATTATCATATATTTTTTGTAAATAAATAAATTCGAAACAACTGCTCTTTTTGGAAACAATATAAAAGGGGTCTGTAAAGTCCATGAAGCGTGGAGTTTCCACATAGAGTTTATACAACATGGGGTTCGTAGTCTTGCTTTTCGTATTAGGTCATGACTACCCCGGGTATTCCTCTTACCGCCATATGAGCCTTTGGAAACTTGAAACCCCGAGAATTATGCAATGCAGGTTTAAAATTTGAACTACAAGATTCGTAAGGGTAACCATCGTTTAAGTTATTACTTTATTACTTGCAAATATTATAAATATTTACACTGATAAAACAGATACACTTCCCTGATCTAAAGTACAAAAACAATCTTCTTCTTGAAACTATATGATATTAATTAATGCTACTGATATTACAATCTGGAATAACATTATCTGGGTCACTTCTAATCAGATACCTACAAAATATAAATATCGAAATAAAACGTTTTAAATGAAAATATGTCACTTGTAACCAAGAAATTATAATTATTGTGAAAATGTAACTGAGTTGTAATCGCAGTTATTTTCCTTTGCATTGAAGGCATGTGAAATAGGAGAGGCAGTGGATGTTTTTTTTTTTCATCGCGGATTATGTAGGTTAAGGAAATGGCACCTAATGTACTCGCGTTTCCGATAGTCGAACATTTTAGTGGATCATAGGAAGAGTAGTCATCTGAAGTGACATACCAAAATTGACATCATCAGAAGTCATGTCACCATACCACAATCTCATAGAGTAGCTGTTAATTTAATTTTGTTAGCCATTTCGGCTTGAAATGAGGTCCTGCTTGAAGGAATCGAAGCTTCCATGCGCAACAGAAAGTGGAAATTCCCCAAAAATCCTTTCTTCGATTTGGAAGCCAGTCCCCGTATAGTTATAGAGAAAGCCTTAATTTTCAAGAATTGTTTCGTTTTTGTTCCTATCAAACCAGGGTAATTTGATGTTTCTGACGACATTGGCAAAGGTTTGAAGTTGCTAGCGTGTACCTTTAGAACATATCGACCCTAAACCTTACTAGTTTGGTCTTACCCCGGAGTATTGGTAGAATTATAGTGAGATATAACATTTCTGGGTACTTTGCTATTGGTTATACTTTGAACGTCATATTGTGTACCGGCACTTAAAATTCAAAATTCCACCCGGATCCATTCCCCCACTGGCCTTAGTCGAAAACACTAGCATGCATTACAACAGATCTAGCAAAAGTTTCAGATAAACTTAAATCATAATTAGAGAAAGTTCTGGAGCCAAACAAAAAATAAAGATAACAAAAACACTTGTTGGAGTGAAACTAAATTAGAAATCTAGGTGAGTAATATAGCATGTAATGACTAATATTGGCATTCGATTCACAACTCTAGAACATCTACGTCGTCACCCAATTTAAAATGAACAACGAAAAGCCTTATGAGATAGGAAAAGAAGAAAAGAAAGTAACATCCTTAGCTGAATTATATACCTATGGACCTTGTGGATCCAAAACATGGAAAAAACGTCGGAAGTGATGAAGATATGTTCCAAATGTCAGAAGAAAAGATACGGTAGAAGAGATTGATTTATAATCGGGTGAGAACAGACCAGAAAGAATACAGGAAGAATATTCTTCCAGAATAATAGATCAAAGATCGGGGTATCTTAAGATGAAGAATTTCTTACATGAGTGAAAGACACTCCGATCTTTGATTTTGATCGAACGTAAGTAGCTATTTCTTCCGTAAAATACGACAAGGAACATTTGGAAGCCTTTACTGTGAGAGTAAAGTCGTCGCAATTTGAGTGATATTGTGACGTCATGGGTTTTATGACGTTTAGTCATGGTTACGATTATTGTATCACAAAAATGAACACTCATGGTTGGTCATTTACCCATGTGAGACGAGGTCGCGTGCATCGATCTCACATGGGTCGTCCAACACTGTAAACTATCATTTACGTAAGAAACTTAACATATCAACAAAATCAATGAAACAAACCCTGTTTAAAAAACTTAATATCGAAGTTACTGTAAATTGAGTTTTTGCCACTACGACAACTTCAAGTCCATTCAGTGCAAATCAAATCAAGGTAGATCGTAAACTGGAAGATTTGTAACATCTGGTAGGGAACAAATAAACAGTAGTGTCTAATTCAGTTAAGGAAAGCTTTCCATGGGGATTTATTCTAAGTTTAAGCAAAATTAAATCCAAATATAAATTAAAAAACATAAAACCGGAAAATTGCTCTCGTTCTAAAATTCAATATCTTGCCCATATCCCTTTGATGTAATTTCATAAAAATACGAATTAACAACAAAAAATCACAAAATTTTTGTATGGATTATTAACTAGGCTGATTTTTGTTGAGGTAAAAATGGGGACATTGAATATGACAATATGTGTAAACAATCAACAACATATTTTGTAATTTTTTTTGTCAAGAAATAAAAATAAATAAACATAATATAATAAAAAAAATATTATAAAACTCTCTAACAATTAGTAAAAATAATCAGTTGAATAAAAAAAACATGACTGTAAAAAGTCTCAGAGTACTTACGGTAGTGCAATTCCGTTACGTTACCAGAGATAACTGCGAACAAAAAGACGAAATCGAGGCCTGGACACTTAAAAGTCTACAAAATACAAATTTTCTGGCTTATCTGTAGGGGGGGGGGGCTACCAATTTTATGGACTGGTAACATAATGCCGATACATTTTTTTCAGGTACCAGCAGAAGTTTACTTTCGAACGTATAATTAAGCATATATGCACTTAACATTTTAAAGACACAACGGCAGTAGAATAACGAAGAAAAAAAGGAATGGAATTTACAAAAATCGAAGTCCAAAGACATGGCCAAAACGAGAACACAGAAAACAATGACGGTACACACAGAACGCAATGACGTTAGTCAGACTCAAAAGGTATTGACATTACGTTACCAGTCCATAAAATTGGTAGCCCCCCTACAGATAAGCCAGAAAATGAAGCAGCTTAGAAATAAATGAAAGAAAAAATCATTATGTAAGTTGAAAACTAAAACAAGTTGTACAATTGTACTTCGAGTATGAACAATCTTTTATCAGCAAGACAAGCAAACATATGCATACAAGATTCACAAGCTTTTCAACGTCATTGTCCAGGGATTAACCTCCAGTTCTGTCGGTTTGGGTCCCAGTTTTTAGATTTTCCTGTGTTCAGTTAAAATAACTAAATACCGAAGTTATTGAGAATTTAGGTTCTGCATATGCGCATTTCGACAACATATGTCTCTTCAGTGCAATTAAAATCTAAATATTTTGGAAGACCATAAAATCAAAGATGTTAAAAAACTGATAGAGAACAAATAACCAATAAGATCTAAATTCAGGCCAAAATCAGCTAATGACAGAGCTTTGCATGAGGGAGATACACCTTAGCTTTCAACAAAATTTACAAAAAGTTAAAAATGTTGATCCCAAGATCTTTTACTTAGGTGTTAGTATATGTGTGTTTTAAAGAAAGTTTGTGATGTGTTTAAGTTGTATTTTTAAAAGAAGTTAACTCGGTTTGATTCTGAACTTTATTCAACAAATAAGAGCTAAAGTAGTAATTTTCTATTACAAATCATTCAGGAACACACATTGATTATAATGTACACAATTTTACTTGTTTCTATCTTTCATATCACTGAACATTATTGCTGCTTCTGGAAAGTTTAAATTGTCCTTTTTTGGCCCTACAAGTTTGATAAACATCAGCCTATTCAGCCTTTCAGGATTCAACCCGTTTCTGACTAATTAGCTTTCACTGAATTTTGAACAGAAAATCTTCTTACGAAGCAGAAGAAACTGAAACTATTAGACCTATGTTACCAAGAATAACAAAATCAGGGTATTGTTCATCAATTTCATTTAATAATATTTTCAGAAAGCTCCATATGAAACTGTGTGATTTCACAAAGTGTTTAAAATGGCAAAAAAATCTAAATGGCACCAGGGTGCACAAGCCGGATTGCAACTTCATATATTATGTGACCGAATAAATGCCGACTTTGAATTGTCAAGGACCCAAATATTTCTATATTTTCTATCTCTCTCTTTCCAACCTATAATATCCAAAATTCTAAGATTTCAAAAGGTCAAAGTTACTGTCTTCAATATTTTAATCACTGCAACCTCTACTTTGAACTGATCACATTTTTTTCCATCAATACAGGTTTTAAATTATCTAGTAGCAAAGAAAACGCTAACATTTCTTTGTATCGGATGTAAACTTTTTGAGCTATCATCGAGAAACCAAATATATTTAAAAATTTCAATCTATTTTCAGTCACTATGAACTAGACCTTTGAATACTGTGTCCAAAATCTGTTCAGTTCTTCAGAACTCAACAATATATCCATGTTTCATTTCAAATGGATGTTAACTTTTTGAGTTATAATTAGGAAACCAAATTTTCTGACAATTGCAATCTATTTTTGGTCACTGTGACCTTGACCGTCAATATACTTTCTCTAAAATCAGTAGGGTTCCGTCTTGTCATACCCAATAATGTATCCAAGTCAATTGGATGTAAACTTTTTCAGTTATCATCCGGAAACAATTGTTTTCTAAATTTTCAGTCACCATGACCTTGACCTTTGACATACTTTCATCAAAATCAAACGGGTTCCTCCCTTTTTTGACGCCCGGCCGTACTTCCACATCACAAAACCAATAGCCGAGTTAAACTTCGTTGCAACTCGACTAAAAATATGCTTGCAACCTATCTTTGTCTAGTTAATCTGAATAGAAATTAAACAAATATCGGTTTACTGTCATAATCACTTAAGTTTTGAACATGAGTCTTGCAGGATTGAAATAACATCAAAGCATTCCAATGAATATTACAAATCCTCTGGGAAGCTGACATTTAATTTTGAAATAAGCTTATTGATATCAGTATCCCTCAGTAATGAATGAGCAGTTGAATCAACCCCTTAAAACTTCAGTATCATCATATTTTGATTTCTGACCTTCGACCACATTGCCAAGTTTTTGTAACACTTCAGCAACTTTATTAGAACCCCTTTTCATTTCAAAGCAGTAAGCGACTGGTAATTAAAAATAGACCAGTTGTTTTTTGAGTTTGTCATCAGCATAAAGAGACATAACTATTGGACTGTAGCTCTCATAAATCATTGTTAATGTAGCAGCTTCAACAGACAGCAAAGGTACTGATGATGGCTCTATAATTTTATGTGAAGAACTTCCAATAAAGCAGTTACTATCTAAACGGCAGTACAATCAGTGATGTGTGCATTTCCTAAGAAAGAGACCATAACTTCTCCATGGTCAAGATATCTCGCAGTCATGGCTGTGTTTTTCTGAACAGAAACGTCATAGGTTTCATTAAGCATGATACCAATAAAGACACTTTCTTGCAGTTTTTGTTTCAAGGCTCGTTTTAATGACATACTAGATACACTGTTCAGATTCAGTAAGTACTGTAAACATGGTTATTTTCGCGGGGTGGGGGGTGGTAATTTTGCGAATTGCTATACCCAAATCTTCGCGTGGTTGAAATATTCGCAGGTCTTTGAAATTTGATTGATAAAACGTTTGTTATTAAAAGTATTCGCGTAGGGGTCATATTCGCGTTAAATTCCCAAACGCGAAATTAGCGAAAATTTGCAAGTTTACAGTATTTGTGGGCGTTTGTAATAGTCATATCGAAATGCGCATATGCAGAAAATAAATTCACAGTAACTTCGGTATTTAGTTATTTGTTACCACTGGGTCGATGCCACTGCTGGTGGACTGTTAGTCCCCGAGGGTATTCACCAGCCCAGTAGTCAATACTTCGGTGCTGACCCGAAAGCCGATTATTTTTGGAACCTTACAATATCTGAATTTTTGTAAATTTGTTGAAAACTAAGGAGTATCTCCCTCATGCAAAGCTCTGTCCTTAGCTGATTTTGGCTTTACATTTAAATCATATTGGTTATTTGTTCTCTATCAGTTTTTAAACATCTTTGATTTTATGGTCTTCCAAACGTTTAGATATTATCTGCATTGAAGAGACATGAGTTGTCGAAATGCGCATATGCATAAAATAAATTCACAGTAACATCGGTATTTAGTTATTTGTATATTATAACACCATTTGTATATTACAACATCATTCACTTCGGTATTTAGTTATTTGCTATCTGCAAATCCATTAAATCTGTAAAAACTTCGGCGGTACTACCCCTTTTGGCCATAAAATAGACTGTTTGTAACTGTTTAATATGATCATCAATTTGTGGATCGACCTTCGAGTCTGAAATTAATCGCCGTTCTTTTCGTACCGCATCAAGGCTCAAGCGTAACTGAAAAGTTTTGGCAGATTCGATGTGAAATTTAGACTATTGATGCCTTATACAAGTTAAATTTTGAAAATTTGTACACCCTGTACCAGTAAATATGTTGTCGTCCGCAACCCCAACACAAATATCACAAGTCATAGTGCTGACACCGTCACTGAATCGTAGCAAGTTATATTTTATAAACCAGTCATACTGGAACGATCTTTTTTGTTGCTTTTTAATTCCTGGCTCCCCTCTGACTCGTGAACTGCTTCTTCGCGCTAATAACCTTTTTTTCAGGTGGCTGCGAAAATGTAAATTAGCGAGTTTACCGTCTGTTTTCTAGATTTCATTTTTTAAATATCCGGAGGAATTTTGACATTAGTTTTTAAAATAGAAACAAATTGCTTAGAGCATTTCTCGTTGTTCAGAAAATTTAAATTATGACTTGGTGACAGATCTAAATGACAGTATCACACAGTAATAGTGTTTCGTCCGATCAGACGAATATTGCAATAAAATTTGAATCTTGACATTTTTGTTTGTGTGTGGCAGACGTGTTTTTACGCTTCCTTTTAATCCGTGACTTTGTTTACGAGTAATGAAATTTACACTAACTTCGGTATTTGGTTATCTTTGTTAACAAAACAAGGAAAGCATATAGAGTAAATGCACTTGAGACAAAGTCTACAAATACATGGTTAAAAACCAAGCACTGGAAGCATGCTTTTATTGTTGTTCTTCATCTCGAAGTCACCATGATGATTTCAATAATGAGCTTTACTCCTACCTTATAGTAAGTTCATGACGGCCCTTAACACCGGTTTGAGTGGAATTCATTGCTAGAGGTCGAGAAACGCTACATCCATGTTTCGGATTTTGGATTTTTCTTATGTACATTCACTCCATATCCCTTTATTTGTTAATTTACTAGTCATGGATGCGGGATCAGCAACAAACTTAAAATAAAGTAGCAAAGTGTTATTACAATCACTGTCATCTGTTGCCTGTCAAAAGCAACAATGTCTCCAAAGAGTCGACAATAACAACATATTGACAAACACAGGGCGCTGATCACGTCGATTGTAAGAAAACTTAGCGTTATAAAATAGTGAGATGTGGGCACTTTGAACAGAAGGTCAGAATAACATTTGGAAATTACAAAAAAGTCAAACTTTTAAAGTATGATAGTGTATACATATGAGAAATCCTCTCAAGAACAAATACATCATAACTGAAAATATAGAGCATACATCTCTCTCAAGGGGAATGTTTTTACGGGCTCCACACCGCAGGAAAGACAGTGTTAAAAATGGACAACAGCAAACACCAACAATGGCTGAAAATTATTGCAAGGGAACCACACAAGAAAAACACGTATAAGACATAAGACAAACCAGACAAGGATAGGAACTCTAGACAGCCGGACTAGCAAAAGCCAGCGGTATGGTTAAACCGGTTTATGGGTACCCAAACCACCCCTTTATCTGTCCCGTTTTCCTATAGTATAAAAACATACGAATAAAACCCAATACAGGTAGACTACTAACTCCATGACCATAATCTTGAAAGGTGAGAAAAAAGATAATACGTAATTTTGAAAGATGGGTCAAGGGGTGCTCGCCGCTAAACTGCCGGCTAGCTCAAGGAGCCTAGTCTGCTGGTAGAACACTGTCGCACTATGGAAGAAAAATCAAACTCAAAATTTCCCGAAAGGTTTTGTCAAGAATCATCATAAATTTCAGTAAAAAACATCAGCAGGATCAATGAGAGACCAGTATGTGTGCAAAATTTTCCGGCCACTAGGTCTCAAAGCTAATTTAACGGTCGCAAGCAGAATATCTTGCCGATATCCCCTATTACGTAAAGAATGTAAGTTACGTCCAGCTTTTCTGGATTTTTAATCAGTTTCTGGCATTTTTAACAACATTTCCGTAAAATGAGGACTAAAAATGCCCATAGTAATAAGCTGTTTACGAGTAACGCCATATTTAGATATCATAACTTATGAAATCTGTAACCCTGTTGTAAAAGTTTGGCTGTGATAATACGGTTACGTTCATTGAAATCATCAAGAGTAAAACAAACTCGTGCGAATCGTACCAGTTGAGAAATATACACCCATAGGATGGAGCAAGGGGAATTTCGCCCTCAAGAAAAGGGAAAATTAGTAATAGTGAAATAAAAATCATCACTTTTATCATATATTTTGGTTTTGATTTTACCAGAGTCAATAATGAGAGTCAGATCCAGAAAAGGGCAACATTTGGAATCAATGTTAGCTTTATTTAATTTCAGTAATGTCTACATAATCTTAAAACTGGGAATTGTCAATAGTAAGGATATCGTCAATATAACTGCTGTTATCATTGAAAATAGAAATAAATTTATCACTGTTAGGTATGGTTCCGTTTTTTCATAAAATCTCGTTCGTAACAGAAAAGAAAAAAATCTGCAATGAGAGGTGCACAATTTGAACCCAGGGAATACCTATGACCTGTTGATAAATAGTGTTGCCAAAACGAACAAAAATATTGTCCAGCAAAAGATTGAATCATATCATCACATGTCCAGGAACAATGATTATTATAGGTTATATTAGAGAAGAATCCTTGCTGTTTGTTAGAGCAAATGAACTGCACACCAGAAAATTTAAAAGACAATTTAATAAGTTGTCCCAACTTGGATTTAATCAAATTATATGGAAGGGTAGTATAAAGTGTAGAAAATTCATAACTGTCGATAGATGAGACTGGTCTTTGAATAGACTGAAGTTTATTTAAAACTTCAATGGTATTTTTTACACTCCAAAAGTAGTTTACACCAGAGTTTTTTCACAGTATTTAATAACCAACTCCTTTATACAAGTAAGTGAACAAGTTAAATGGATGGATAAATTGGTACTAGAACACTTACTGGATGCTGAAATAAAACGATGTTTGAAGGGATTCTTGTGACGCTTCGGAACCCAGTACCTGGTAGGTAAGATGTTATCTTTAGGTGGAACTTTAAGCATTTCTGTATCCTTATAATGTTGTTTGGTTAACGTTTTTTCGTCCCAGTTGGTACGTTTGAAAGTGTCTGACTTTTCCAGCTCGTTTTGTTGGACATCGATGTAGTATTTCTTTCAGACAATAGCAACGTTGTTAGAAGCCTTGTCAACAGGTACAAACACATATTTTTACCAAGATCCTTCAATTTTGACTTAATTCTATTTACAGACAGCTTATAGGAAGTGACTCAACATAATTATCTTTATAAAAATTTATTCTGTTGGTGATCTTGGTAATAATTTTATCTTCAAACAAATTTAGATGGTGAATAAAAGGATATGGAGTAAATGTACATGAGACAAAGTCTCTACAAATACATGGTAATAAACAAGCAAAGGAACAACGCTTTTATTGTTGTACTTCATCTTGAAGTCACCATGAGGCCTTCAACAATGAGCTTTGCTCATACCTCATAGTAGTTCAAGACGGCCCCTAGAGCATGCTTGTCTGCACGTGGAACAGTCTCAGCTGCTAAGGTAGTTCTTCTCGAAATTAGCATCACAGGTAAAAGAAGAGTAATTGAAAAAAATGTTTCTAGTAGGTTTTTAATAAGAAAAGGAAATGACAGTCATGTCCTTGTTGTCAAAATAGACGGGTACAAGCTAACCACAGTCTTAAGAAAAGAGAGAGTCTAAGAAATATACTTCCATATGACAGGAAGTTGACGTAAATCACTTTTTTGTAAAATTGTTCTTTTTAGATTTTATTCTTTCAACGGATCAGTATTTCGCAATGTACAAATAAATTGCAACTTGATTCCTTTCGTTCGTTCAACACAGACAATTGATTATTACTTGAAAGAAATCAATATTAATCTCGTCGTTTTTCATACAGAAGACGTGTTTAAAAAAGTTATGAAAACAAATAATGATGTCAATAATAATATAAACTTTCAAAAGCATTTTAAGGAATAACAGAAAAAATATTAAAAATATTGTCAAATACCAAAAACCATAGACTCATAACTACATGTATTAAATAAAGTTGTTAGCTGAATAAGGTATAAATGTTCAATCACAATCACGGTAACATTAGGTATATTTAATTTTCATGATCAGTAGCACATAATTTGAAGAATTAAAAACATCAATTCTGTTCACATTTGATCGAGTGATAAAATCCTGGATGTACATTACTTATAAACATATACTGGTGACTCGGTAATTTTCGGAAATTCAGTACATGTACATATTAATTAAGGATGGTCACTCCTCAAGTTCTAAGGGTGGGTATTTTCACCGCCGACCACAGCCGGCCACCACCGAGCACCCAATATTATGATTTTTTTATTGTTTTATTGGGTTGTTGTATGATTTTCCTGTTATAAAACATGATTTCACTTGTTCATTTTAGCATAAACAAAAAAGATGGATATTTGCATATGAAAAGAAGTAATGTATGACCATGGCTGACCATGCTTTCATAACGAACACCGCCGACCATCCTTTATATCATTTTCTTCCTACCAACTTTTTTCTTGCTTTTTGTTTGGTTTTTATCTTAAATCTTTATTTAAGTTGGTCCTAAGGATGATGTAAAAATCCATATTTGTATTTATTTAAATGTTATTTTTTAACTTTGCATTTCTTCAGGGTTATATTCATTTGAGTTTCTAGTTTTTTAGCTTAATAATATTTTATTGAAAAATACAAAAGGATTGGACAAACAGTTATCACAACTGTGATATTTTTTACCAGTTACATGAAAACATACTCAACAAAAATTATAAACATATTGATATGATCTTATTCATATTTAAAAAAGTTTGTATAGATTCTATAAAGAAAATAGTATAATAGTATATAACAATAGTATGTTAGCACATTTTTAAATTTGAAAGCTTGTTTTAGTGGTAATTTTATGATTTTCAAGTGGTCGGCGGTAGTCGGTGGTGTTCGGCGGTGGTCGGTGGTGAAAATACCTACCGAGTTCATAGTATCAAAATTTTGAAATTAGTTTGTTTATTTATTCGAACTTCGATCATACATCATTTTAAGCTAAAAATATTGATATACCAGTGTGCCCATTTTTGAGATTTTAGTATCTGAAATTGGCGGGAAACAGAACTCCTCTAGATTTTTCATTTACTTTGCATTAAAGCAATGAAGATATATCAAAAATTCATCAAATTTTGTCAAAAGTTTATTCAAGATGTATACAATCATATTTTGAAAAGAAAAGTGGGGGTCAGTGTGCAAAATTTTCTAATGCATCATAATGGATGAAATATGAGAAATCCGAAAGTCAGAGATAGTCTGAAAATCCTGAGGATTGACCATCCTTAAGTACATTATAAGAATAAATGATTGCATTTCGTAGATTTACCAAGGAAATATTTCGTTAAAGTTAATTTATATGTTTTTTTTTATCCGGAACAATTTGTATTGTGTTTGGGATACCTTCAAACATTTTACAAAATTGTACAGCAGCAATTTTCACTATCACCTCTGTAAGAAATATCGTCATAATACGTTAACTGTGGTTGTTGTTGTCTAGAGTTTTGATATAAGTCAAGAAAGTAGGATATCGGTTCTATGTAAAAATACTCCAGCCACTGCATATTGTAACACATGAACTTTTTAATGGCAACTTTGACGTTTCCTACCATCACGGATTCAGCCGCTGCCAATGTTGCTCTCCTAGCATTTATTTCAAAAAATTCATTTCTGCTGTCTCCGCAGGCGTTTTCGTCATGGAAGATACAAACATCGTTCAATGACACGGGATCCAGTAGTGTAGACAAAAGTACCAGCGCAGCCGTCTCCTCATCCGTCAGTGAAAAAAAATTCTGATCTGTTTGATCTAAACTAAGAACGCTACACAATACATCAACCTTGCTTTTGGATGATTCGGAACGGAAACAGACGTTCCGGTTTTCTTTATATTGATAGAATCCTGATTAAAAACAAGAGCCATAACAAATTACTAAACGATCCTTCCGGGTAGAAATTAAAATGTATGAATTGGCTTACTTGTATCATCATCTCAAGGGGTTATCTATCTTAAAAGATAAAAAAATGGCGTTGAACAGTTACATTTTGTATATTCATTTATCAATAAGGTTTTGTTTATTTTTTTACATTCAGAAAAAAAGTGTTCTTACTAAATGATAAACATCGGAATTTTCCAGTAATCCTAACACTTTTGGAGCGTCTACAATATATAAATAACATATAACTGGGAGGATGACAGAGTAGATTTTTACCCCGACAAAACATTGTCAACCGATGCGAAGCAGAGGTTGACAATGTTTTTCGAGGGGTAACAGTCTGCTCTGTCAGCCTCCCAGCTATATGTTATTTATTTTATTATACTAAATGTTACTTTTAATGCAATCATTTATTGAAAATCACTGGACCATGAACAGAGGGTAACAGTGCAAAAATTGTTACCCTCTCAGCCATATAAAAAACCAAGTGAATGTTACACTGGCAGCCTTTATAAAAATCTTACATATGATAGACTGAATTGTCAAACTCATTTTTGTTAAGGAAAAATCTTCTAAAGTATAATAAAACATAATGCGCGTGGTAGTTCTCTTGACAGAGTAAAAAAATGCATACAGAAAACTGAATATATCATTTGACCAGTTCATTGTATTTATTAAACTTGTACATGTATACCATTAACCTATCAAACGTTTCTGCTTGTCTCCTGTTGTTTACTGGAATAAGAATATTGGAATAACAAGAGTAACGTTATGTTCCTTCCATACCTCGAGTTAAGGAAACGCATGTGTATGCCCTTTTTTAATATCGTTTGCAAATCATAATTCGCCGAGTGTAGCATATATAATTTTTCTAGTTTGAAAGGAGCAGTTCCAACTACTCATCCAGTTTCCTCGTTTTTAAGCTCTCCTGTTATCGGCACTGAACAGGATAAAAATAATCGTTGTAAAAGGGGTGACAGAAACAAAAGAACTGATTTTCTGTGTACGGAATAATACAGAAGTTTCAGCATGTCTAACGTTAAAATTCTCCTTCTCACAATTGAGATATTTATTTGTGAAAGTTATTGCATAAAGTATTATGCCAGCTTGGTTGTGAATTTTGCAGCTGATTTTTTAACTGAATTGGATGTTACGTAAGGGCAATGATCGTTTTAGATATAAAATATACCACGCTGGCGGTGATCGATAAAGCTGATAAAGCAAATACACTTCCTTGATTGAAAGTACAAAAACATTCTTTCATATAACCTACTTCTTTGAAAAGCTCTATGATGTTTTCGTATGCTATTAGTATACACTAGTGTTAATTTCCATTGGGAAGCGTAAAGTATGTGACTGTTTTACAAAATAATCGAGTTTCGGTTGCAAACCGGAAGTAGCTATGTTTCAGGCGATTGTCGGCTACTTTGAACTATGTTGACGTACAATATCAACATGTGAGAGTCTCATGGGTGATGCTGGAGCGCACATGCTGAAAAAAAGTTTTTTATTAGTGTGCAAGTCGGAATATAGTTCTACTAAAAGCATTGCACTGGGTGCCTATTATTTATCAAACTAGGATATTTCATGTTGCTGAAGTTAATGCTGGGGGTGTTAATACGCTAGCATTGTCATTTAATTCTACTTAAGATATTTCTTAATCGGGTCTAATTTTGAATATTTGTAGTGAATCCATGTGATATACCATTTTATGGTAATTCAATTTGCCCAAATCGATTGGAATACTTTAGTGTAGTATTGTATTCTGACAATTCTAAGATGGACCCTGACGCCCCGCGAGTGGCCCTATATTGAATACTGGTACACATGGGCCTGCACTACAACATAGATCAGATAAAACTTATGCTAAAATAAGGGTAAGAGAGGGACGATAAAAAACCCTAGTTAAAGTAAATGAGCATAAGAGGTTTTATTTGCCCATGTGAGGCATAAGTAGTATGAACAAATAAGAGAACATGCAACAACCAATATTGTCAGCGGATTCATAACTCTCGAACATAACGTGCAAAATGCTATGCACTTTTGTCGTTACCTCATAAGGAATGAAAAAAAAAACGTGTGGCAGAGAAAATGAAAACAAATATGGATATAATCGGAAAACAGGTCCTTTGCTGAATTATTTATCTATTGACCTGATTAACAATGTGCAATCAAAAATGTAAAGATTGGAAGTGCCGATTACATTTTTTCAAATTTGAGAAAGTAAAACAAAGGGTCTGAATTTAACAAAAAGAGATCGGTTTGTAAACAGGTGAAACCAGGCAAGAAAAAAAAAATTACAAGAACATCTACGATTGAAACGTAAACAAGAAGAAAAAGAGTTAAAAAGGGACGAAAACAAAAGAGGATGACATAACAACAATTCACAAATAAACATGGAAAGGACATGGACTAATTGCACATGAGACAAAGTCTCGCAAATGCATGCATTGTACTTTACATTCTTGCATTATGTATTTTAGGATATTTCAAAGATATCATCTGATAAGAAATTTCATCAAAAGTGTACACAAATTTACTCGTCCGTCAGTGAAAGTAAATTCCCTTAGTCCGTAAGTATTTTGATTTGTTTGATCTAAACTATGAGCGCTACACATACAGTCTAAATGATACTCCAATCTAGCTTTTGCTTGGGTTCTAGTGCTGCTGGTGAGGAATTACTTTCCGAAATAGCCATACAGCTCATTAAAATTATTGCAGTTTGAGTTAACAAATGTTCATTTACTCCATATCTCTTCGTAAAATATTTGGATAATTTAGAACGTAAACAGACGTTCCTGATCTCTTAATGTTGATAGAATCCTCATTAAAAACAAGAGCCATGATAAACTAGTAAGTGGTCCTTGCAGGTAGTGAATTGAGATATCGTCGTCACAAGGGTTTATCTTTTTCAAAGATAAAAAATCGAGTTTAAAAGTTATATTCATTTATCAATAAAGTTTATCATGTGATAATTATTTCATCCAGAAAAAAATCTTCCTTATCTATATACTGAACATAACGACTGAACTAGTGATAGTAACATAGGATACTATTAGTACTATGGTAGCATAATGCACATGATAGTTCTTATAATAGAATTTTTAAAAAAATGGAATACAAGTTTTGCTATATTATTGTATTTTTTCTCATTAGACATACTCTACCTGTATTGGGTTTTTGTTTGTATGTTTTATTATACTATAGGGAAACGGGATAGAGAAAGGGTAGGTTTGGGTACCCATAAACCGGTTTAACCCTACCGCTAGCTTTTGCTAGTGCCGGTACCAAGTCCGGCTATCTCGAGTTCCTATCGTTGTCCATGTTTGTCTTTTGTCGTTTTATTGTTTTTCTCGTGCGGTTCCCTGGTGGATTGTGGCATGTGATTGTGATTTACGGCCATTGTAGGTGTTTCCTGTTATCTTTCTTATATTAATACATGTAGTTATCTTCGTGGCCTACAATAATCAAGGATTAAAAACATTCGATATCTTTTTGACTCTCAAGATTGGACTTTAACTTTTGATAGCTCTGTTCGGTAATTTTGTTATTATGGAATACTAAATACATGCAGACGTATGTAGCAGTTCTTTGGATGACTACGAAGTTTTGCCACGTGTAGATTTTCAGGGCTTCGAGGTTCAGCTCCATCGGAGCTTTGATTAGGTTTTAGAATATGTAGGATAAAACAGCCCCCTCCTCCCTCCTTCTTATTATAGTTAACATCAGATATAGTGGATTAGCAAAAATAGCAATTTTGTTGGATGGTAAATTCCTTGATTTCATTTTTCTTTCATATCGTTTTTGCCCTGTCTTTGGACTTCGATTTTTATGAATTTCACCTCTTTGTTCCTTCGGTATTCTACTGCCGTTGTTTCATATGTTTGTTTTTCAATAGTTTGCTAAAAGTAGCAGAAATAGGTGAAATACTGCTGAAATTGCCGTTTAACCCAATGCAAACAAACAAACGTAGCAATATGATGATTATGGCATATCTTGTTCACTTTGAAACCCCTAAATCCCCTAAAAGTGTATAAAGCTACATCCATCTAGTAATCAAAGGTAATCCTTAACAGGAGATTGTTTTTTTTTCTACGAGAATATTATACCTATTCTGTATAGCCATTTGCAGAAGGGTCTCACTGTATCTAACTAATTATTATTACACCAGGTTTTAAATTATGGATTTCCTATGTTTGGGTTCTTGTGCTGCAGTTGAGGAATCAATTTCCGAAATGGCCATACAGCTAATTAAAATTATTGCAGTTGGTTTTAACATATGTGTTATGGTCTCATGTTCATTTACTCCCCATTCTTTCGTAAAATATTTAATACAGGAGTTTGTCTTTTAATGCAGTGTGGAGTTGGTAAAACGATACTCCTTGTTAGAGATGTATACTCTTTATTTTTCTTACATATTTTGTACATGTACATGAAATAATATCTCATATGTACACTTTGTTCAATTACTCTTATCTAGATCTATGTAAATTCTAAAACCGAAGGATTAACTCCCTCCATCACAGTTTTGTCCTTAGAATATTTGATATTACTGTTTTTTCGGATTTTTAATTTACTATAAGATACGGGCAAAGCTCAGTTTTGAAGGCCTCGTGTGGACTGCAAGATGAAAAACAACAATAAAGACTTTGTTTGATCGATTGCTTCTACAATGTATTTGTAGAGATTTTGTGTCATCTGCATTTACTTAATATCCTTTCAATGTCAACTGTTATGGCTCAAGCCATATGCTATATCAATAAAAGTAATGTAATGAATGTACATGTAATTCGCACAAGTGCTTAGCACAGTATTAGTATTATTTTTTCATTCAAATTATACTATCAACATCTCCTCACTTACAAACAAATTTTAGAAATATTTAAGCCCTTCAGCCCTGACTAAGTTTTCTTAGGTAAAATTTTCCGTTGGCACTATCAAAGTATTAAAGGTATATATTGTTTGTTTGGGAACAAATAACAAATTTTCTCCAGTGAGATAGATTATTGTGTTTCGATCATGAATATACCTGACATTCGGCTAAGAAGTTGTGGACTAAGATATGATGATCAAAGAACTGGTGAGTATGAATAACAAAATATTGAAGTTACTGTTAATTTATTTTCTGCATATGTGCATTTCGACAACTTATGTCTCATCAGTGCAGATCAAACCAAGTCTATTAACCGAAGACGGACCAAAGCCGATAGAGAACAATACCAAAATGGTCTAAATAGAAAATCCAAGATTAGGCTAAGGACAGAGCTATGCATGAAGATCTTATGGTGGCTTTTAGTTGTTATTACTCCCCTTTGGGTCGTTGTCTCTTTGTCACATTCCCCGTTTCCCTTCTTTTTTCTATGATGGATAAACAGGAATGCCTATTAGATTTCTCAATTAAAACGTCCACTGTGAGAACCGAGTTAAGTTCACAAAATATTCATAATGGATGATGTTATTTACGCATAGCAATTTTCTTTTGAACATGCTTAATTGCATTTTATTTTCTAGCCTTTTAAAAATATGCATTTGTCTAGCAAACAGTACATAATATCAATAAAAGCCCTGTCCTTGATAAACTGGAGTTTTCTATGTATCGTGTGCGTTTTTGTCACATGTACATTCACTCCATATCCTTTCATTTTTCGTATCTCTTAATGGTTAATTTCCATCTAAGTATATCAAAGTTGGAAGAAAAATAGGGTGAGTTTCTATTCAATCAAAGTCCTTCAAAGTTGATACCAAAACAAAAAAAAAACAACAACAACAAAAAAAAACACAAACAAAAAAAAAAACATTAAAATCACAGTTATGTGGCTGATAAAACAAATTTCCAAGTAAGATAACAATTAATTGATTAAACTGCTGTTAAATTTAATATTGCAGATTTTGCATTATAATTTAAAACTTGTATAATCACAGGAAGCAAAACAAAACATTACGAAATCTGGAAAGTAATGTATAAGTAAAACCATGATAAGATGCTATGAAATCAGGAGGCTTGATATCCGTTAACTGACGAACAGGACCTTGAATATGTAATCCATTCTGGATCTAAAGCTATTTTAGGTCGAACTGTAATCAACATGTCTTCCAAATATTTTTCGTATGATTCTTCCATACCAGGCTCCTATATCTGAATATTGTGTTCTGAAAGCTTTATGTCCTGTATAATTAATAAAAATCAAGTGTTTTATAAGCGAGCATAGTTAACTAAAATATGATCAATATAAGACTTAAAACATGTGCTGTGAAATATCAATATATAGATAAAAAAAAATGGGTTATGCTTGTCCTATCTTTCAAAATTAATAAAAACCTGAAATATCAATATATAGATAAAAAAA
>MJUU01015168.1:12579-60439 GCA_002080025.1 Modiolus philippinarum | reverse complement strand
AAAAAAATGGGTTATGCTTGTCCTATCTTTCAAAATTAATAAAGACCTCTTACTTCAAGATGCATCAAAGGAAACAAAACCATTTAAAATCTAATCCAAAGTAATTTTACGTAAACTTGGCTCCCTTTATCCCTGATGGCTCGTAAATGGTAACAACTATACCAAATTCGGAAACAATTTGTCAAAGCTTACCTCATGAAAAGATCAATGAGACAAACCTCGTTTAGACATATTAAAGATACAGTTTGGCACCCCCTGACCCCTTTATAGCAAGGAAATGATAAGAACTACAACAAATTTGTCGACACACAACTGAAAGTTTAGTCCAAAAAGAATCGAAAGAAACACCCGGTACCCGATGAAAAATAAAAGTTAAAGTACTTCATAAAGAAAAGATCAGCCCCATTGGCCATAAATAGATAAAAAACGGTAAGACCTTGACCAAATTTGTCACCGCAGTACTGGAAACTTAATTCTAGAAGAATCAATACAAAAACACCGTTTAAATCTGTTGCAAAAGTCTGACTTGGGATGTTCGAACAAAATGAGAATGAGAACAAAAAAGAAATCGCATCAAAACCTTATTGTCATCCTGACGTGTAAGACATCGAATTTGACCCTTTTAGCCCTTAAGTGGAAAGTCCGGCGAAATGTCAAATTGAGAGGGATCCGGAACCCAATATCAAAACAGAGAACATCATCTTAGAATTGGATAATGTAGATTCCACTGAATGTTTACCCCTAAAAAGAAAAGGACGGAATTTTCTCTTTATGAATAAATAACCCCTACAAAACAATCTTCTATAAAATGTTAGAGAAAAATTACAAAATAAATAATAACAGGAATAATATTGTAGTTGTTTAATTATGGATAAGGCCATTGTTTCTAATTTAACCCCAAATAATGGCGAAGGGTTAAAGAAACAACGGCAGTAGAATACCGAAGGAACAAAGGGGTGACATTCACAAAAATCGAAGTCCAAAGACAGGGCAAAAACGAGAACACAGAAAACAATGACGTTAGACACAAAAACAATGANGAACAAAGGCACTCACAGTGTGAACTCCAGTGAAACTGAGAGTGACATCAGGTGCTCCGGAAGGGTAAGCATGTCCTGCTCTGTTAACAGCACCCGTCACACTGTGAGTGATTCAATCCGGGAAAATGTCAAAGTCGGTAGTCAAATCCGGGAAGACGTGAATCTAGCTGAAAATGTCCACTTTCATTTGGGAGGTATGGCCATTTTTCCATAAATTTAATTCACTCAGTATTCCAATTTTTCAAACGCATTTAATCTTATACAAAACTGTTTAAAAGGTCATCTATAATACGAATTATCATAACAAATGCATTTTCATGTATTAAGATGAAAGATTCGGCCACTGAAATTGACAGTTGAATGCAATTTTGACTGATTGTGGCAATGTTTGCAGTTTTTTGTCAAAATTCGTTGTATGGGACCTCCAGAACCAATCTAAACTAACTACCATTTTGAAGGGCAAATAGATTTATACTCGCAACAAAAAATGGGTTTGGTTCTCAGTGTCCTTCGAATAGTATTATCTTCCCAAACACTGTTAAATGGCTAAAATGGACACAAAAGATGAAGAACAACAATAAAAGCGTTATTCTGTTGCATAGTATTACCATATATTTTTATAGACTTTACTCCATATCCCTTCATTGTTAACAAAACGCTATTTACGGCCATGTTTAACTGTCAATGTCAGAAAGCATACAAGGTTGGCATATATTAATTTTCATCTAATTTTTTCCCACGAAGTGAAGTACATGTTCTGGAGTCCATCTTACAAGATTTTCGACAACATTTGAGCATATCTAAAAATGGTTGAACATAGGGACAAAATTCACGGCTAAATATCTATACTTCTTTACGATTGTCCCAGCAAGACTTACAGGTGAATTTGTCAAGACGAATTTCTTACACTGGTATTGTAGTGTGACAAAATTTTTTTAAGGAATTTCATTAATCGTAAAGGGAGACACTGCATTTATAAACATGACCAGATGAAGTACAAATATATAGCAGTCCAGATGTCTTTTACATTTCTTTTGGTGAATTTCTCTATACATTAATGAAAAATCGATACCTCTACTAGTAGACAGTCTTGATGTATGGAAGTGGAGCAGTCGATTATATTTTCACTGACAGAATAGTTAAAGATTGAATTTTACGCAAGTCACAGAACTTGCTTTTATGATATAGAATTTGTAATTCCCCAAACTATTATGTTCTGGTGCTGAATTATACTTAACGCACCCATTGGTGCCACCAATCTGATCACAGTTGGAAAGTCAGGCCAATCTGATCACAGTTGGAAAGTCAGGCGGGATTTAATTCGTTGCGTGTTTTCTTAAAAACCCTGAAAAAACAGCTAAGATATTTTTTGGTGATTAATAAGTATCCCGTTTCCAAAACTGTATATTGGTGTTTGTTTGTTTGTTTTTTTTTGTATCTGTGCATGTCTTTAAACACTCGATTGCAATGCATGCATCAAAAGAAGAAGGGAGCAGCCGGAAACGACAGATTATCCCCTCGGCAATATGTTTTGTTGAGATTAATTAGTTTCAGATGACTAAACAATCAGCTGATGAAACTATCCCTGAAGATGCTTGTTGGCATTAAAAACAAAAGACCAAGATAAAACTGAGTCACTCATGCATGTAATGTAGGTCAAGGTGACTTTTTTCTATCAGTGACCTGGTGACTATCAAAGACGCATCCACTGACAAAATATCAGTCCTCTACCTGCTCTAGTATTTCGGATCTAGAGTTTAAAGCAAACTTTAACCTGAGTATCTTATGCATAAAATATAGGTAGAGTGACTCAATTTTTATCAGGAACCTTTTGAATATCCAAAACGCATCCATTGACAAAATATTATTCCTCTACTTGTTCTGATATTTAACGCAAACTTTAACCTGAATCACCAATGAAATCAATGAAATAAAGATCAAAGTGACATTTTTTTTATCAGGAACTTCGTGACTATCCAAGACGCATCTACTGACAAAATAATATTACTCTATCTGCTGCAGTATCTAAGATCTGAACTTGGGCTAAAAAATTATCGTAATTCAGTCATGCATAAAATGTAGGTCTAGGTAACCGACATTTGATACTAACATCAAGAACTATCAAAAACGCGTATGTTGACAAAAAATTATTTATCTAGGGATTGAAGTTCCTAAGACATAACTTTTTTTTTTCTTAGGGCGATCTAGCGAAACGCTATATCCCCTTCCCAACTTCGTTGGGCGAGAGAATAAAAAGGTATTCTTGACCCCTCTGTCCTAATAAAATTGTATTTTCATCTCCCTATTTCTTTATAACCCTCAAAAAGATTTTTGGCATGATAAATACATGCACTAAAAAGTAAATTGTATTTATTTATTCATTTTTCATCTATTGTTTTAAAAATGGCTCCATGGTCGGTCTTGATTAGAGTGTCGAAAAATAACAGCACCCATTTGAAACAATCAAGTTATAACTTCTAAGCCACCATATTCAAAAAGGAATAGAATAAAGTTTTGCTGAATCAGAGCTACTCACATACAAGGAAACGAGTTTGAGCCCACCGCAATTTTTGCGGGAATATTTGGTCCTTGGCTTGTTTTTTGTCTTTTTATAAAACTTCAGTTTCTTGATATTCGGGTTATTGGATGTGGTTTGTTTCCATTGATGTATTCACTTTTCTTTACTTTTTGGGGTCCATTTAGGGCTTGCTTTATGGTGTTGAAGACCGTACGGTGACCCGTAGATGCTTTTTTGGGGTCGTTTTAACCTGGAGATGAGATGTTATCTCCTTGACATTTACCCTATTCCCTTTTTTAATATATAAAACAAAATCTCATAGTTCAAAAATGCACCTATAGCACGATTTATCAAAACTGCTCTTTCGTCTTTTGAAGTTAATATTTTTTTATTAACCACAGAGACAATTCTAAGAAACACCACCGAGTTACAGTCACCCCTGACAATTTGTTATAATTTTATGACGCCTGGGGTTGATTGAAAGAGCTTCGTTAATAAAACCGAGCTGATGTCTACAAGTATGTACATGAACAATTGGAAAGATATGATCGATACAAGTGTATATTGGATGAGATTCTCACAAATATTTCAAGATGCAGAACTACAACAAAAGCGTTGTTCCATTGCTGGATTTAACATGTATTTGTATAGGATTTTTCGCATATGCATTTACTCCATATCCCGTCATGTCATTTATGGTAAGGTTAAGCAAATGCACTAACGCTTTTGTTTCTCTTCTCTTTCTTGAATAAGAAAATGGGGGTAAATGTCAAGGAGACAACATTACATTTCTAGGTTAAAGCGTCCAAAAACAAAACATCTATGGGTAACCGTGCAGTCTTTAACACAGTGAGGAATCTCACACCATAACACATATAAGCTCTAAATGGCCCAAAAAGTAAAAATGTGAATAAATCAATAGAAACAAACCACATCCAATAACCCGAATATCAAGAAACTTAAAAATTTTATAAGAAGACAAGGACAAGCCAATGACAAACAAATTCCTGACTTCGGACACGCGCAAAAATTTCAGTGGGTAAACTCGCTTTCTTGGACCCAAATCGTTCCCCTATGTGTGATGAATGGCTAAAAAATAAAAACATAAAAGACTCATTAAAATCAAACTAGAAAATAGTCCAACTTATCAATACGAGTACCTTCACAATAAAGTACTTAAAACATGAGGACAATACACATAGGTACTGTCCTGACAAATGCTCGCAGTTACTGACAACTAGCTAAGGACATAATTTCCGTTGACTATGATATCAAGCCTTCCTACATATGAAACTTCAATTGAAATACTTCTAAATAGATTTCGTATAACAACATTATCAATTATGAAAGAGGAACGAGATCAGAAAACACTCATACCTCAAAATAAGCTCAATATTTGATTCTAAAAAATACAGTGCATACAAAATATATTTGACGTATCACAACCCAGGGAAATAACTATACAAAGTGATGCACACTATAAAATGTGTTTGTACAAAATAATGAAATAATATACTTTTATACATACTTGCATACCTTCTATTCATTTATACGAAATAATGACATGTTAAACCCAAACAAGGAAGTGTATTCATTTATTTTTAAGTGAAGCTTACACACAGACGATAGCTCTGTTATCATGGCTATTTTATTTAACCAGGATGCAATTGATGTAAAGAGCATAGGAGATGCTGTTACCGTTCCACGTCATCAAAAAGCTAGACTGATGTACTATTTTGACTGTATGTGTAACGTTCTCAGTTTAGATCAAACAGATCATAATATTGATAGACTTACGGATTACGAGAATTTCTTTTCCCTAACGGACGAAGAGACATCTGCCTTGGTACTTTTGTGTACACTTCTGGATCCCATGACTTTGAACGATGTTTGCATATTCCATGACGAAGAAGCATGTGGAGAAAGAACAAATCAATTCTTTGAAATTAACGCTAGGAGAACAACATTAGCAGCGGCCGCATCCGTGATGGTAGGAAACGTTAAAGTTGCAGTTAAAAAAGTCATGTGTTATAAAATGCAGTGGCTTGAGTATTGTTATATAGAACCTCTAGCCTATTCCATAGAACTCTATCAAAACTCAAAGAGACCACAACAACCACAGTTAACGTATTCTGACGATATGTCGAACAGCGACAATAATGCAACGTGCTGTTGTACAATTCTGTGAAATGTGTGGAAAACAAAACTCACGAACAAACAGCAATAACCTTCTGGAGGCTCACTCCCTATGTTGTTTATATCACGGATATTTTGAAATCTATTTGAATTGATGAAGCATTGTAGACATAATGGAATGGTAAAAAGAAATACAAATGTATATAGGTCCGTGTGCTTTTAATGGAGATAGAAGACAATAAAATTAGGTGGGAATGGATTTTTCTGGATTTTTCCTTAATTTAACATTAGGACTTTTCTTTTTGTGTCTACCAGCTAGGAAATTTTATCAAGAATTTTATGAAGACTTCTCAAGCGTCTTGACCTATTAAAAACATTCCTGAAATAAAAAGTGGGGGTTAGTGTACGAAAATCTTTAAGCAATGAACTGGAGAAAATCAAAGAGCTCCGAAATCTGACACAAATTCGAAAATTTGATGAGTAATCCACCTTAGAAATTGACTTGGAAAACAAGTGTAATGCGATCCATATACAATAAAAGCATATTTTATATTACACAACTGTATTTTCTATATATTTGTAATACAGGAATGTAAACATTTCGTGTAAATATGTTATTCAAAATTCTTTAAATATCTGTTTTGCATGCTTAAGTAGGTCAGCTGTTCTTTTTTTTTCTTTTTCGATCTGTTGAACGCTATAATGAATCTGACTACTTAAATGTCAAAAGGTTTTGAATAAGAATTATTGGCAATCGGCTTTGATTGATATGGAACTTTAACTAAATATATGGCGTTTATGTATTCTACAAAGATGTCTTAAAACCAAGTTAACATGATAGATTAATAGTAATTTTTAAATGTGCTTCTCTACTTTATTGTTTGATACAAAAACAGCGAACTTAGTGTATATTTACTTTCTGTATATGGCCATTTCGACAACTTATGTCTCTTCAGTGCAGATAGAATCAAAACATTGAAAAATTGATTAAGAAGAAATAATGCACTTATAGTAAAGTAAGGTTAAATCGGAAACGAGCCTGCTTTCTGCTGGTTTTGACTTTTCCATATCATATGACAGTTTATATTTTACATAAGATAATTATCAGTCTATGATCAGTGTTCTTCCTCCAACCTCTTTATTCTTTTGTTAATGACGGGTTTGGTATGCGAAATACAAAGTTAGGATTTCTAAATCTTTGAAGCAGAAGATGCTTACTCCACGGGTGCACATTATCTCACCCATGTTTTTTATTAGGTACGTTTTGTTTATTTATATGTGTGTCTTCATTTTACTTTTCTGTCCCGTACTCATGTGTCCATGTTTCTTGGTGTTACCGATGTTGCCGTTTTCCCTGGATTGTTCGTGTTTTGACTGACGGTTTGGTTCTCACTTATTTGCAAAATTAACATATAATCAAAACCTGTATGAAGTTTGATAACTAGACGAGCACAAATTACCAAAACAGCCTAAAGGGGACACTCTTCGGTATTCAGTTGATTATATATTATTAGATGGAAAATATATACACATTAGGTACACATTCATTGGAAATCGGGTAAGCTGCAGTTTGTAAAGTAAATGTTGTGATCAAGTAAAAATATTTCCAGCACACTTACTGTGATGAAAAATAAAATAATTATATAATCTGCTCAATTCAGCAAATTAACTTTATGTTTGTTGACGATCCCGAATCCATGACTAATAATTAATATGGATGCATGGATTTTTAACATTTAACAGTGATTCCGCTCAATACGGTGCTAGTGGCCATTTTAAACTTACCGTGAGTATGATGAAAATTCATGATTAAAGACCTTGTGGTGACTTCAAGATGAGAAACAACAATAAAAGTGTATTTCTTTGCTTCCTGTCACTATATATTTGTACATACTTTTCATGTATGTTTACTCTTTATCCTTTTTTGGTTTATTTAACAAGTTTCGTGCTAATTTGTCTGAGGTATTACGGTTTATGGTAGTTGATTTATGACATTTGGTCAGACTTTCGGACTCCTCTGCTTTTTTGCAATTTATAGCGTGTAAAATGTTTTGCCCGAGAGCACCCACTTTTCATGTTTTATGCTAAAGGCGTGTACATTTAAGGTGGATCGTTGGTCTTCCGCCATTGTGTTTTCATATTTCACGCTTTGATAGGTATTTTTCATTAAAGAAATATACAAAAATTTCAAAAATTTGGACAAATCTTTAAAATATTTCGCTTAAACTCAAATAATGGGCCTAACTTTCTAAGTCCAGCATTCATTTTTGACGAAAAATTCAGAATAGTATTTATAACGGAAAATTCTTTAAAATGAAAATTAAAACAAGGGAGGTAATTTAAAAAAATATTTTACAACGAAATCATGAAAATTTTGATTTTGTGAAATAATTACACAATAAGGTCCGTGACCCCCATTTTTCTTTTTGTTTTTAGAAAGTTCAATACAGGGGCTAGCAATATATAAATTTAATATAAATTCTCATAGATGTATCTTGAATAATTTTTAAAAAAATAATAATTTCCTTAACATTTCAACTTAAAATTCCATATTTTCGGTGAAAGTTTCTGAGGTTATATTGTCCGTGACCCCCCCCCCCCCAAAAGTTCATTTTTTAACGTTTAATTCTGCAAACTATTGAAAAATTCTGATGGATTTCGCTTAGTCCCCCGAACCACCTTAAGGAATTTCGGACAGAATTTTAAATTGACATTACGCCTTCCCTCAACTTTCAAGACTTACAAATTTCTATACAATTAATATTATGGCAAATACAACAGGAAACACTTACAATGGCCGAAAATTACAATCACATTCCACAACATACTTGGGGACTGCAGAGAAAAACAATAAAAATAAAAAAAGACAAAAGAAGACAACGATAGAAAACCTATGAAAAACCTAGAAATTGACATTTCCCGCCAAAGTTTTTAATTGCTTATATCTCAAAATCAAGCGCAAGAACTTAACACTCAAATTCACTATTTAGGACCATATTGGACCATAAAATTGACAATTTTTGCATCACGAGCAAAGACTTTACAACTAGATTTATTGGAAAGAATATATTTCAAACTAACTTTTTACCAAATATTAACAACACCAAATGAAAACTGTAAAAGTTATGCACCATTGAATAATGATGCGAAAAGTTGAATAAATAAATCAAATGCATATGTCACTTTTTTTAAGCAGATCAATGTATGGAATATTATTTGTTTTTCATGTTCTGTATATTGCTGACTGTTTGGTTTTCGTTAGAGAGAGTAAAAAAGAATCATAAAATGGTTTAATGACTTGGACATCAAAACATCACAGTCTTACATGGCATATCCGAAAAGCTAACGAAGACAACTGAATTACAAAAAACTTCAAAAATATTTTTCTTTAATTTCCGCGTTATCAGAAATCACGCATACCAGTCACATTTTGCATGAAAAACTCCTCAATTTTATATAAATCTATTCCCAATCGAAAGTACAATTAAATAAATCATTTGTGTTTTTCTTTTGTCACTTTTGTTAAATTTGTGAAAGCATAAGGAAAAGTAACGTGTGTATCTTTATTTCAAAAGAGAAAACAAATACATTGAGGTACCACTTGAATTTAGCGGTTGATCTATCAAATTTAAGTTATTTGCAAGAAATTTAATAGAAAAGCATGTGCATTAAAGTATCCATATAGACGTTTTGCTGATTTCAAGGCCGGTAATATAGGTATTCGTTATCACTATTTCACAGGGATGACCCTAACATTCCAGCAATTTTAATAACAATGTTAAAACATGTCATAATAAAGCTTTAAATTCGAAATAAGTGTAAATGGAGAACTCTATTATTTGAAAGCGTAATATATTATTTCAAGTGTCTTGGTAACGTATGTATTGAAAAAGTTCATTTAATTGCTATCAGAATTGAAATTCTCTCCTAAGTTGCATTTTTTTTTACTTAATTTACGTAAAGCAGTCGTACAAGATCCTCTTGAAAGTGCAAAACACCACTTTTCCAGATATGTTGATTTGATCAGTAACGTATGTATTGGTAACGTATGTATTTTTGCACCACATCCTTGCAATAGTTACTGGCAGCTAATTATATGTTGTTCATACATATACCTTCTTTGATATGCTCACACTAACTGGTTACTGAAAATACTGAATACAGGTTTCTATACGAGGGGAGCAAATAAAACACTGGTAACGTAGATATCATATGATTTATAACCATGATTATTTCTCTTTCAAAGGGGAACATGGTCACCAAAACAATTTATCATTTATTTTCAAATGACTTAGAGTTTGTACAATGAACAGAATATTTCTGTTTGGCTAGAAAAATAACCTTAATATTGTATTTATCAAATCGCACGACGTATAGAGTTCCGTATGTATCAAGCGACTAGCGACATGACTTCGGATAGCAACAGTTCCGCTGAATAACTTCTCTTTATATCATGTAATCATTCAAATGAAGCGTTCCACTGATCACTACTGGTTAGATGTAGTATAAATTACAACAAAAATGAAAACGGAAATGGGGTAAATCCTACATCCAGGTTAAAACGACCCAAAACAAAGGATCTAGGGGTCACCGTACGGTCTTCAACACAGTGAGGAACCTCACACCATATAGCAAGCCCTAAATGACCCCAAAAAGGTAAAAAAGTGAATAAATCAATGGAAACAAACCAAATCCAATAACACAAAAATCAAGAAACTAAAATTTCATAAGAAGACAAGGTCAAGCAAATGACCAACATATTCCTGACTTGGGACAGGCGCAAAAATTGCGGTGGGGTTAAGTATCAATTTGCAACCATAATGTAAACTTGATTTCATGTTTATGTCCGTATATTTAGTTCTTTCAGTTTCATTTTTCACAATTGACTCAGTCCTGTTGCCAACTAAATTTTACTGTTGTTACGATTGTTTTTTGATTTATCACATTGGCTATAGGGGGAAGGTTTTGGCCCAATAAAACTAGTTTAACCCCGCCGCAACAGGTTTGCACCTGTCCTAAGTAAGGAAATTTATAAAGCCTTTGTGTGTCTTGTCTTTTTCTAGTTAGTTTACTTTATGTCTATAGGAGTCTATGATGATGTTTATTTCGTTGAACTTGATTACTCTTTATTCAGGGGCCGACTCCGACCTGCCGTTGGGTGTGGGGTTTTCTCACCGTTCATTGAAGATCTTATGGTGGCTTTGAGTTGTTATTACTCCCCTTTGGGTCGTTGTCTCTTTGACACATTCCCCGTTTCCCTTCTTTTTTCTATTAAGTAAATTTAAGTTCATGTCACAGTTGGTGACAGTAACGTATGTATCATTTTCTCACAGTTGATGTCGCATAAAGCCATCTTGATTCTAGTACATATTGTTCATTCATTATGTGACATAAAGGGCATATGTCAGTAAATTAAAAACATATATAAGATTTATGAAATTTGCGTGCATATGCACTATATGCTACGACGACACTATTTGTGCCTCATTGGTGAATTTTAGTGTAAAACTATTCTCTTCCATCAGAATGTATTCTGAAACAATTCACCCACAGCAATTCGAATATCCCTAACTACCATCTATTTTTCAGATTTAATTCTTAATTGCATTTTTCCTCTCTTTTTCTGTGTCTGTTGCTTTCATACGGATAAAACCTTTACAAAGATATCTTTCTTTTTGAAGTACTGAAATGTTTAGATCTGGATATTATTGACTGCCTAGTTTTTATGATATGAAAAAGAAAGGAAATGGGGTGAATGTCAAAGAGACAACATCCAGTCTCCAGGTTAAAACCACCCAAAACAAATCATCTAGGGGTCACCGTACGGTCTTCAACACAGTGAGAAATCTCATACTATATAGCATGCCCTAAATGGCCCAAAAAGTAAACGGATATTCTCCACAATTGCAGGGCAGGTAGATCTCATCATGCTGATCATTTTTCCCCAGTCAAAATTTTGATATCTATAATGGTTTTCGAGTAATTTGCAAAAAACAGCAATTTACCCCATGTTCTATTTTTAGTAACAGCAGCCATGTTCTTTGGTCTACGGACATAAAAATCACAAACTTGCAAGCGCATACCCTGGTGATGATTCAGGCCAAATTTGGTTAGTATTGGCCCAGTGGTTTCAGAGGAGAAGATGTTTGAATAAAATTTAACGGACGGACGACGGACGCCGAGTTATGGGAAAAGCTCACATGGCCTTTGGCCAGGTGAGCTAAAAAGTAAATCAATTAATAACCAATAACCCGAAATGACAAAAATAAATTGCAGTATAAGATGATCAAATTGCTCAGGTCGTTTACATTACTGCAACTGACAATACGTATTATTCTATTTTTTTACGAACTTTTGATATCCTATGATGAAAACCGATTATTGGTTGCTGACACTCAATATGAGTTTACACAATATTTAATCTGAAAAGAAAATAATGCCAAAAAATCCGTTCCATTTGAATGAACGACTCGATACTGAGAGTTGTAGGTCCATTTTGTTCTCCTTTGGCAACCCATCCTTAAGTAGGTGCGTTCATGCCTGACTCCATTTTCAAAAAGGATCACCCACAGACTAAAACCATTATTGACACATGTTTGTACATTATGCTTTTTCTTATTCGTTCCTTTTACACAAAGTGGTCTTAAGTTAGTAGTCTATACTTGTATTGTATTTTATTTTATGTATTGAATACTATAGGGAATCTGGATAAGAAAAAAAGATGTTTGTGTAACCCTACCGCTATCTTTCATATTGCCGGTGCTATGTCCGGATATCCCGAGTTTTTGTCATTGTTTTTTTGTATTGAATGTTCAGTTCCCTTCTTGATTTTTGGTATGTGATATTGTGACTTTTGGCCATTTCATGTGTTCCCTGTTATCTTTGTTATTGAATTGCTTCCAATTGGCCCAAGATTTTTAGAGAACGAAACAGTAGTAATTTTAAGCTCTGCAAATGACCATTTCGAAAAAGCGTACGCTTAAACGTTAGATTGTACATTGATTCCAGCTACGCAAAAATTAATGTAGGAAAGATAACGAGGAACGCCAACAATGGCCGAAAACCACAATCACATGCCACTATCTTCCAGATTTCATCACAAAAAACCCCCAATAAAACGACAGAAGACAAACAAAGACCATAATCATGGACCATTGTGATCAAATATGACCCCAATTTGTGGAGCCGTTGCAGAAATTTCTGCAAAAATTCCCATATAGTAACAGAACCGAACCGTCAATCAAAAAGGAACAATCCATGGAAAATGGCAACATCGTGAACAACAATGAAACGGAGACACAACATGAGTACGGCAATGAAAATAAAATAAAGACACACACACACAGATGAACAACACGGACACAATTAAAATCCATGCATGACATTATGTGCACCGGTAGAGTAAGCTCTCCTGCTTCTATTAAGATACCCGCCGTGTTGAACATGTCAAATCCGGTATGAAGGTCAAATCCAGAGGTCCAGTGTTGAACAATGTCTCTCGCTCAATTTTCCTATATAGGGTGCGATGTTTGCAGACAACAAATTTTCCGGGAGGGGGGGTTCCCCAGGGATACTATTACAAAGTGTATTGCCAATTGCTCATAATATAATTTTTGTATGCTTTTACTTTAAGGTTTAATGTTAAATTATAATACCTGCTGGCAGTCATTTGGATATTATGTGGACATAGCTGACATGTCGATTATTGGGAGTAATAATTGCAAAGCTTTGATCCAGTAGTTTTGGAAAAGAAGATTTTTGAGCATGTTGAATTTCAACGGAAATATTTTGTTTGAAAATGCGTCTCCCTGGTGGTCATCAAAATGACCACCAAAGAGCTATTGTAATCAAGGTTGGTACTAGTAAGCAGAAAATTCTATGGATATCCTTCAATGGAATAACTTATAGGGTCTAATTTTAAACAACGTCACGCAATGGTGGCAATTTTTGCTGTGGTAAGAATATGTCTGAATTTTGAAGTGAATTTCTCATTTATTATTTCAAAGAAAAAGATCTGTGTAATCATAGAGTATACTGTTTTGTGTGACCATCTTGGATATCTGCGAATCTGTCAGACATTATTCTAAAAAGGAAGCATCCAAGGACTACTGTCTGTCTTGTAACCATCCTAGATGAGGTCCAAGCCGTCCAGACACTAAACACAAAACTACCAACAAAGATTTTTCTTGTGAAGATAGCTTTCAATTGGCACTGTAATTAAAGATTAGATCTTTGATACTGCTCTACTCATAGGGCCTTACATTTAACTTTGTTCTCAATTGGCGGTGATCTTTGATAAAATGCCGTCCTGCCGTACAATATTATTAACAATGACCATCAAATGACTTTTGAACCCAAGGATTGTTTCAATAGGTCCAATTTTTGGAAAATCTTTTGAATTAAACGTAACTGATTAACGAAGGAAGGAGAAAGTTATGGAAAAAGCTCATACCGGCTCTAACAAGATGGGCAAGAAAATAAAATGTGGTAAACCATAACTTCTTGTAAATGGATTCTAGAGTTAAAAGCAGAAAGTTTAGAGCAGAAAGTAAATTCACAGTAACTTCGGTATTTAGTTATTTGTTACCACTAGGTCGATGCCACTGCTGGTGGACTGTTAGTCGCCGAAGGTATTCACCAGCCCAGTAGTCAGTACGTCGGTGCTGACCCGAAAGCCGACTATTTTTGGAACCTTACAATATCTTGATTTTTGTAAATTTTATTGAAAACTAAGGAGTATCTCCCTCACGCAAAGCTCTGTCCTTAGCTGATTTTGGCTTTACATTTAGATCATATTAGTTATTTGTTCTCTATCAGTTTTTAAACTTCTTTGAGTTTATGGTCTTCCAAACGTTTAGATTTTATCTGCACTGATGAGACATAAGTTGTCGAAATGCGCAGAAAGTAAATTCACAGTAACTTCGGTATTTTGTTATTCAATACTTGGTAAGTTATTCCTAAAAATAAAATTATTACTTAAAGGCAGATTCTCAAAAAATGATCAGGCACCAAGGCACCAAACAGTAGTGAAAAGGGCTACTTGTCATATAAGATCATTATGAATAAAACACTTAAAATAGATTTAACTGGGTGCATTTAGTCAATCATCTCAAGTCAAGTGTCAAGTATATAGTAAATATACATATTCACGACAATTTCACATCAAAGAAATCATTTGAACGCCGTTTTCTACTTACAACTCAAAGCATTTATTGAGTTAAATTTTGCTTACTCCTCACGAAACCCCGCAAAACCTGGCTTTTCTTTTACACTTCAATTTGTTTTTGTGTTTTCTTCTATTTAATATTAGTATTTATATCATTGTTACATTGTAGTTTTCTTTATTCCATCATATTGTCAGTATTTGTGTAAATATACCCTCGACCTGTTTATTTTCTTAGTATATTTAAAAAACGCCGACACACATATTTATTTTTCGTAATAGTGTTAGTCTCGTCCATTTTTTGGACTTCCGGGTATATAATTTGTACACGGAAGTTGCATTTTTGGCAGAAAAATCCGACATTTCAAGCATGCAATAAGAACGTCACAATTCTACAACGTCAAATTTCAATTTTATCGTGATTTCTCGGTGTCACATGACGAGACTTACAGACCCTATGCTGACAATTTTCAGCTTTACGATTTCAGCAACATACACTTACTTATGATGTGTCCCCCTAATTATGCTTTCAGACGTCTCAGTGACTTGAAGACTTTACTTATCAAGTACAAAAACTATTTTTGGTCAATAGTGATCTATTCTTTATTTAAAAATTGTTTGTATTTTATTTTCTAGTAAAAATCTTGTTCATGTGATTCCACTTTTTCTATTATGCTTAGAGTATTCAGAAATATGTCAAATATTACAATAACATTTTAGGCTGATTTTCTTTCTCAACATATTGAAATTTTGTTTCAAAAGAAATTGCCTTAATTGTGTTTTTATAAGACGTCCAAGCCTTATTGGAACAGAAATAAGAATGACAAAGACTTTATCTACCGGAATCAACTGATTAAATTTTATTTCTAATCAAATCAAATCAAACACATTTTGACCATTTTATACGTGTCTGACATTTTACCATGAGGAATTTGGACTTCGTTATATCAGAGAAAAAATACACGTTATTATTGATCAAGGGGATCAATAAGGACTTCGCTATAACAGAAAATTCGCTAAGAGCGAATTCGTTATAAACTTATAAATTATTATTAATTTTAAAGGCTCTTGGCCGTGGATTTCTATGAACTTCTTTATATGCGTCGTTGTATGCGTGTTCATTATTTTTGAGTTTTACTGTACTAGCCTCTCACTGCCTCTCTATACCAAACCCTTCGGGGAGTTTCGAGTTTGATTTTTCCTCCTTAGTGAGACAGACTAGATTCCTTGAGCCACCCGGTAGTTTAGCGGCGAGCACTCTTTGGCCAATCTTTCTAAATTACGTTTTGTCATATGCTTTTCTTTTCCAAGATAGTGGTCAATGAGTAAGTAGTCTACCTGTATTGGGTTTTAGTTACATGTTTATCATACTATAGGGAAACGGGATAGAGAAAACTGATTTTTCCCTACCACTGGCTTTTGCTAGTGCCGGTACCAAGTCCAGCTATCCCAAGTCCCTATTGTTATTTATGTTTTCGCTATTGTTTTTCTATTGCAGTTCGCTTGTAAATTGTGGCATGTGATTGTAGTTCCCGGCCATTGTAGGTGTTTACTGTTATCCCGTTTTTGTAATGTTCCAATTTAAACGCCTCCTTTCCTCTCCACCTTTCTTCTGACTTTCAAGTCAACTTTGGATTTATGGACACTGTATTAAAACACTTCGATCTTCATTAAAAAAAATCATGCTGTTGTCCATGTCTGTCGTACACAAACAATACCATTAACCAAAAATAACAAATACCGGAGTTATTGTTAATACTCAAAGTGATGATTATTTGAGGTATAACCTTTTAGTGAGTGATGTCCAACAACATGGCATCTGACAATATTTTCTTCTCCGCCATTCCGCATTTAAAGCTATTTTATGCCGGACTGTAATCAACATGTCTTCAAAATGTTTTTCTTTGTACGATTCTTTAATAACTTCAAGCAAGACGTGTATGAACCAGGCCCCTATATCTGAATATAATGTTCTGTATGCTTTATATCCTGTATAATGAATAAAAAGCATCATGTGTTTAGTAAAAATGAGCATCAATTATCAGTTTGAATGCTTAAAACAAATTTAGATAAAAACGTGTAAGTGTCAACATGAGGCAAAGAAATTTATACCCCTTGGCTCCTGCACTATTGTCCATCGCCCTGGCTATTTTTTCGCATTGTCAACATTGAACACAATATTATTATATATGTATATGATCTCTGTCAATTTCACTATCGGACTCATTAACTCATTTAACTAATGCCTCAAGGGCGTGTCGGTTTTTTAAGAGCGGATTAATTTCGAAACAAAAAATACTTTAATCTTGTCTCATGTTTATGACAAACAGACTTAAGTCGGAAGGGGGGTCTGACAATCGTCAGATGATTTACACATTCTTATTAGAACATACAAAAAATAAAGATAGAATTTTAGTTCACCGGCAATATAAGCGCAAATATGTCATGTACAAATCAACTATTGGAACGATAAGGAAAATTCGCGAACTTTAACAAAATTTTGTTTGATTTTAGATAAATCATTTTTTAAAGATTTTACTAATTTTTTTCATATATATTTGGCCACCGAATTAATTTTTTAATAAATTTAAAAAAACTTTACTTTTTTTCTTATTATTTCTCTACAAATTATTCCCCTTAAAAGAATAAGAGTTTCCTGAAAATGTTTCTATATTCTGCATGGTTACCATATATGATAACATAGTGTGGATGTACTTCTATTCGTGGACATCAATGTTTACGGTTTTCATAAATATCACTATTTCGTGGGTTCTTAAATTCTTGGTTCCGGATTCTATGCACTAAAACTGTATGGCAAAATGCAGGATCTCAATTTCGTGGTTTAAGCGAACCACGAAATCCACGAAAATTTGAACCCCACGAACAAAAGTACTTTCAAAGTATCTGATAAGATCTATCTCTTTTGATAATCATTTCTCCAACATTCACGTAGAGGATTCCATTTTTTGTTAGATGCGAAAAAATGATGATAAGTTTTTCACCCCGTACTATATGTACTCTATAAAATTCAATTTTTAAGAAAAAAAAGATTCATTGGGGCCTTCTTGATCTCTCTTGAGGGGGAGAATATTGTTCACCTCTGCTTGAAGACCCTCAGGCCACATCAAGGTGTAGACAGGAATAAAAGCCCTGTCCTTCATAATCTGGAGTTTTCTATGTATCGTGTGCGTTTTTGTCACAATTATATTCACTCCAAATCTTTTCATTTTTTTTCTATTTGCTGCAGAGCTTGTCTCTCGAGATGCGTGGAGTCCATAGAAAGTCTCCCCGTGCTGACGTTTATGCTCTTATAATATTACAATTATGGTGTGTTTGTTCGTGTGAGAATTTCTCATACGTTTACTAATTCATTTATTTTTTTTCAATTTGGCTGTACAATATTTTCATTGTTTTTACTAAAATGTTATAATCGGTACACTTGACTATGTTTGCTCTTTCAATCTTTCAATTTTTGTCTTCATGTTTGTCCTCCGGTGGGCTACTTAATAACAAATATTTGTAGGCAGACATTGACCAGATTTAATTTTTTTACTCATTGACCGCTCCCGACATGTGTTGCTTCAATGACATATCTTAGCAGCGATCGATGTTGCTCAACATTTTTATTCTTTTCTTTTAACCCCGGTGCTTTCAATCGGATAACCCTGAGCATCGCCAAAGTTGGCACTCCATGTCGGGATGGGAGCAAGGGAGTGACCTTGATATTATTTTCGTCAAGAATACCACTTAACTGCACGCTGAAGGAATTCTTGATCTCGCTTGAAGAGGTGAATATTGTTCACCTGTGGTTGAAGACCCTCAGGCCACATCAAAGTGTAAACAGGAATAAAAGCCCTGTCTTCGATAAACTGGAGTTTTCTATGTATCGTGTGCGTTTTTGTCACATGTACATTCACTCCATATCCTTTTCTTTTTTTATTATATTATAAGTTTCGATCTTTTGTTAAAATTAACATACCATTTTTTTATTGTCGTTTGTTGAAAATACTTCACTATACGCGAAATTCTCAAAGGCAAACACTCTCAGTAGTTGATTATCAGAATATTAACTGTTTGGGTTATTGTCTGGAAACCAAACATTTCTGAAATTTCATTTAATCCAAGTTGCTATTGAATTGGATGTAAACCAGTCAATTTAGTGTTGGGAAACCTAATATTTTTGAAACTTTAAAAATATTAATCTATTTTCCTTATTCTTAACATTTTTTTTATGATATTTCATAATGATCAATAAAGTTTTTCATTCCTCTTATCAAAAAATAATATCCAAATTTCATTTAATTTGGATTTAATTTTTTGGAATTATTTTTTTTAAAATAAATTATCTAGGTCACAATGCCCTTGGCATATGACCATTCAGTTGTGTGTCTTTTTTGTATAACTACACAGGATTTAGAAGTTTATGATTCAAATGTAAACATTTTGCGTGATTGCCCTATATTTTTATTTATCTTTTGTTATTATGATTTTGACTAATGGTTAAAATCAATATTGTCATTCGTTAGCATTTCATTTGGGTCGGAAAAAAATAATATGAGTTATTTTAAAATGTTGCAGACGAGGAGCAACTACTCCGAAAGCCTGTTTTCTCAAACAAAAAACATGGTTTCCATTGCAACTGTATGAATATGGAAATAAAAAATTTCACTATGCCATGAAAGGGATATAGGGTTTGTAAGTCTCGTCATATGACACCGAGACATCACGATAAAATTGCAATTTGAAAATATGACGTTGCAGCATTATGACGTCTTAATTTTGTGCTTGAAACGTCATATTTTGTTGTTAAAAATGTAACTTCAGAGTACAAATAGCAAAATACCGAAGTTACTGTTAATTTATTCTCTGCATATTCGCATTTCGAGAACTTATGTCTCATTAGTGCAGATCAAACCAAAACATTTGGGTACAAATTATGTAACCAGAAGTTGCTAAATTGAACGAGACTTACAGATCCTATTGATTAAAAGATTGAAGCAGTTTTATATAGCAAATGATTAATAACCAAATAAAAATAGTGTTGTGCGACATCCGCCCATCATTTAAACAATGATATACAGTTAATATATGCATGTTGTGTCTGAAATTGAATTCCTCGGCAGATGACACGTTTGTAGTAGAGGGAACTTACTCTTTTTATATACTTACAGCCAGTACTACTTCATATACTTTATAATACTACTTCATATACTTTATAATGCTTTCATTCTAGATTTTATGTAATCATTTCGAATTATTTGGGTCGATACCACTCCTGGTGGACTGTTAGTCCTCGAGGGTATTCACCAACAAAGCAGCCTGTACTTCGGTGCTGGACCGAAAACCGATTTTATTTGAAAGTTTGCGATATCTAAATTTTGTTAAAACCTAAGGAGTATCCCCCTCTTGCATAGCCCTGTCCTTAGCTGATTTTGGCTTTCCTATTTAGATCATAATGGTAATTTGTTCTCTATCAGCTTTTACACATATTTCGGTTCTTGGATTTCCAAGTGGTTTGATTTGATCTGCACTGATGAAACATAAGTTGTCGAAATGGGCATAGACAGAACCTAAATTCACAGTAAGTAAGCTCTGTATTTTGTTATTCCTTTGTTTCACTATGTTTTCAATACATCTTGCAAGTACATCTGTCGTTGCCCTGTTATAAGTGCACTGCTGTTTATTCCGAGTGTTCAGACTTACTAGGTGTTGTAGCGTATGCTATCAGAATATCTGCGACATTTTATCAACAAATTGATCTTTTCCTGGTGTAAGTTCGTCTGGTTCAATGACTGATTGGAGTGCATTACCACGACATGCCTGTACTACGAATATCTTTGGTTTACCTGACATAATATATTCAAATACAAAAAAAAACCGAAGTTGCAAAAACCAGTTAATTACGTTATACTGTACACGTGTTTCAAGGAGTAACCTCTCATCAGCAGCATTAAAATCAAATCATACATTCTATTTCCTGCTTTAAACTCCTGTAGAAAATCATTCCTGCACATCTCAAACACCCGGCGACACGTCCAGTTTTTGTTGATTACATTTTGTTTCGCATATAGCAATACCTTTTGGATATTTGATTTTAAATTTTGACATTTTCTTCCTCTTTTGCTTGGGTATTTGTTTGCCAATGTATACTGTGCTCAATAATATGAAATTTCAAAATTTCGAACGAATTTTAAATAAATTTTCCTTACTGGTCTCTTCCTTTGATCGATTCTGACTTTTGTTGTCACTTTCATTTCCCCTTTTCTCTAAAACACCTTTGACCTTTCAGTCAACCAAAGCGTGCTACGATTTATCCACCACAACTGCCTTAGATAAGACTTCCCACAGATCATGCATTGTAGCAGGTGATATTAATAAAACAATTGTTCGACATGCTCTTTATCGCATTATGAAATGTACATTACTTCTGATAATAGTGTTATACGTTTGGTCCTTGTTTTATGTGTGTGCACAACAGTACATTATCTATCGTTGAACATATAGTTCGAGTATACAGTCGAAACCCCAAAACCGGGCCCTATGAAAACCGGATTCCTTTACAAGTCAAACGATCAGTTTTGGTCCGGAATTTATATCATTTATATCTCTATGAATAAGTTGATTTTTTCCCTGAAAACCGACCCCTGCAAATTCTACATTCCGGTGGTAAAGATCGATCCTAAAAGTATGTACTGTATAGGACTTTATATTCGCGGTTAATTTTCGTGGTTTTCTGTGTTGTACTTATTCGCGGGGCTTTATATTCGCGGATTTCTTGATAAAAGTTATTATATTCAATTATATTCAGGTATACATTGAAATATTCGCGGGTATAAATTTTCGCGCTTATCTTGTAAAACGCGAATAGTGCGAAAATTAATACCCCGCGAAATATAACAACCATACAGTATATTTTGATGTAAAACTCTGAAAACCGGACGATTTTTTTGGATGACAATGAAAAGTCCAAGCATATATCTTTCGCCATCTACATCGATAAATAAGTGCATTTGAACGGAACTACCATCGAACCAACTGAAATATGCCAGAATTCAAGAGAACATATGATAAAAAAAAAAAAACTCACAACCCAAATATACCTTCGAAATCATTAGGTGCACTTCCAGTACCATTAATAGGATCATTTGGGCACTTTCGGTACCTTAAGCGGATTGGAACGACCGGATTTTGACACCTTAGAAAGCATGAACTCCTTGAGGAGGTTCGCTCCTCATTTTTGAATTTCTTTCAGATTTTAGGAATCCTCGGGATTTATCCATTAAAAAGCATTATAATTTTTTGCCCATATAACCCCTTATTTTTTCCAAAATTTCATTTAATTTTATTTATTCTGTCACATTCATTCATGATCAAACCTTGCTAATATTAATCCTATGAAAAATCAGAGGAGTTCAGTTTCCCGCCAAATTTTCAATCATTTATATCTCAAAACGAGATCATCGACCTATCATTTTCTTCTTTTTTAATTTTCTAACAAAAAATCATGTTTATTTGAAATTCTATTTATTTTCAAATAGAATAGCAAGCCCCTTAAAATCGACCGATTTATTTGGTCCGGTTTTCAGATGTTCAACTTTACCGAAAATTTCGTGCACATTAAATACCGAAATCATTGCCAAATTGAACTCATAACACAACACTTATCAGATTTGCAAATCCCTGGAAAGCAAAATCAATCTGTGTTACAATATAACAATTAGCTCTATTCAAGGTCACATAAATAATCCTTTAAATTTCAACATACGGTGTAGAGGGTTGCATATATCTCGCGGTATTCTGTAGACTGTATATGATTTAATGTTTGTAAAATGTTTTTTTTTTAATTGAGAAACATTTTTAATTTGACCCATAAATTTCCTCTTTTGCTTCTTTTAAAGGTTTTGATACTAGGTTCCTGAGCCGTTACGTAAATGTTCATTTTTCGCAAAATATTTGGCGTAAATAACCTGTTCACGGTAAAACAATATTGCCATAAATTATGCATGAATTTTCGTCAGTTGGTGTATGCTGAAAATATAAACAAGTGATAAATAATGATCTCTAAACATTACATTTTCATGTTTTGCTTTTAATTGCTTTTAATTTGTCAACACATGTTAAGGCGTCTCAGTGGTATTATTCCGCCATTTTTATTTAATACTTGTTCATTAAGGTTTCGTTCATTGAGAAATTTAACAAAACAGTTGCTTAAAATGCCAAGAAAGTACTAAAGTATTTAAAATTTGCATTCCTTATCATTTTTATAACATTTTCGATACAAAAAAATGTGAACAAAAACACACTTGCTTTAAATCTGCTGCCAGATTTACAGAACACATAAATTATGCAAGGGAGATCATTTGCAAAAAAGAATTTATATAGATATCACTAGAAAAATTAACATTTCGCAATTTATCTCTCTTATTTCAACAATGACTCCTAATTTCTATTTTTTTTATATGTGAACTGTATATTGATTTCAAAAACATATGCATGGTCTGAACAAAATCTATAATAGATTTTTAAAGCTGTCCTCTCATATAATCATTTCCCTATCATTTCTATGTAAAATCCTTAAATTTTCAGTTTCAGGTTTTGAGCTTAAAAGTACGGTGACCCCCAAATTTTATTTTATATTTTTTTACAATACTAGAATTATGGTTCTACATAGAAAATTTCAGAAAATTCTATAATAGGAAAATAATACCCCACAGACACCTCAAAAGACCTGCCAATAAATCCCTGAGTTTCTTTGTTCTTGAAAATCTCAGTTATTTCGTCCATGGTTACTAATTCATCATTTGTTTTTATGCCTTTCTATAAAAAAATAATAATAAATAAATAAAATCAGGATTTTGTAATTTCAAAAAGGGTAAACCAAATAAACTGTGAAAAAACTAATTAATGTTATTGTTTCAGTCCACTAAAACATATGTGTTTCCTTCATGTTACATTTTAATAAAAGATAAGGTATTTTCCAAATTTTTGGAGATCATGAAAAGAAAAGAAAAGAAATTGCTACCTTTTTTTCATATAGCATGTTTATATTTGTCATATTATACAATTATAGCCTATTAATGAGGTCAATGCAGAAATTTATTGACATGAGACAGATATATTGACCGAGGACGTAGTCCGAGTGTCAATATACCTTTCTCATGTCAATAAATTTTTCCATTGACCGAATTCAATAGGCTATACATTTGTACTAGTTTTATCATTTTCCAAATTTACGAATTTTTACAAAGACTTATGTTAATAAATCTCAATTTTATATGATATGTTTGCTTATCCGATTTTTTGTTTTTGCATCCATATTTTCAAATAGATTCATGGAACTGAATATACACCTGTTTTGTATATTTGAAATAGACAAATTTAAGAAATTTTGCAATTTAATAATAGAAACTTTTAATTAATAATCTATTTTTACGTAAAGTCAATTCGTCTTTTATCCCTTATATTTAATGATAATGTAAATCTGATCTATTTTTAGCAGAGGTCAATACGTAAAGTCAATTCTTAGATATATTGACAACCCTAAGAAATATACAAGATCATGTGACCACAATTGAACTTATCACTGGACTCTAAAAATATATTGCAAAATTTTCTTATTTCAAACATAAGTGTGGATTTTTCATGTTCGTCTGCACGATACATTGTGATGATAAAATTTTTACTGCTGATTTGTAGATGAATCTTCTCAGTCACGACAATTCACAAAGATAAAAGATCAATGTTGCATGACATCACTATTGTACATGACACAACTGCAAAACATATCAATGTCAATTATTATAAGTCTTTGTCAAAGAACAAAACTCTGGTTTAGACAGGCCAACACTAAAAATGTGGTAATTGACCCCGATAATAACGGTCAAGGTCATATGAAGGTCGTTATGTCTCAAGACATACCATCTAACAATGATAGACCCAAATGAAATATATAATAAGTCTAAGTAAAAAAAAAATAAGTTCTGACGAATACTCAAAAATGCAGTTCTTTGACGAAAAGTTAAAAAGCATAACTTGTCTTTGGAATGTCAGGATTTGACAAAAATTTGAATTGAAATTTTAAAATCTAATAACTGAAATCAAAATTGCACATCTAATAAGGAGTGAAGAAATCGACATCATGATGCATCTGATTTGCACATACAAGAATGTTCAAAAATCTCAAAACTAATTTCACGTGTACAGGTTATATACAAGATCAAAAAAGGGGATATACATGGAACAAAATCCCCATTACTACATGGTAAGATTACGCAAATGCAACAACGCTTTTATTAATGTTCTTCATCTTAAAGTCACCATGAGGCATCTAGCAAAGACTCCTACCTCATAGTAAGTTTAAGACATCTACATCAAAATTTAAAAAGTAAATTAGAACAAAGGGCTCATAATCATAAATGTTACAGATATGAAAAAGAAAGGAAATGGGGTACATGTCAAGGAGACAACATCCCATCTCCAGGTTAAATGACCCACAACAAAGCAAGTAAGGGTCACCGTACGGTCTTCAACACAACTGAGGAACCTCACACCATATAGCAAGCCCTAAATGGTACAAATATTCAGGATTATGCATGTAAAGTTTGGTAAAAGCCTATTTACATATTCTTTCATATATATAAAACATTCATGTGTTGAACGCGTGAAATATTAGCTCATTTATGCCACACAATAAATTGGAAACAGTGATTTCCGATTTGATACATCAATAACATCAATATTTCTGCACTAAGATTGGGGAACGCAGATACAGATATCGATTTTATTTGAAACCATACAATATCGAAATTTTTGTAAATTTTGTCTAAAACTAAGGAGTATCTTCCTCATGCAAAGCTCTGTCCTTAGCTGATTTTGGCTTTACATTTAGATCATATTGGTTATTTGTTCNCTATCAGCTTTTAAACATCTTTGAGTTTCTGGTCTTCCAAACCTTTAGATTTTATCTGCACTGAAGAGACATAAGTTGTCGAAATACGCATATGCAGAAAGTAAATTCACAGTAACTTCGGTATTTAGTTATTTAGTAAAAGAGAAAGACGAAACATATTTTTGAAGAAACCACACTTAGTCTAACAAGAAGTACACGGAGAATGACGTAATCATTAGGTTTGAATTTTTAATAGACAATATTTTTGTTGAATTTGGAGGCGTGATAATTCTAACTTCTCCAGTTATAAACTTTCCCTTTCTGAGCAGTAATATACCTACTTCTCCACTTTATGGGAGTTTTGTTGATTTGTTACTGTAGAGCATGTAATTTTATACAGTGATTTTTTTAATAGAGCAAAAACGCTTTCCCAAGAGCTGCTTAGTCAGGGATTTGTTCAGCCTTTGTTATTTCATCCCTTTTTAAACGATTGAGTCACTGATATTATGACGGGTACCGCTAGCGCAGCAATACATGCTTACCTTTCCGGAGCACCTGATTTCACTCCAAGTTTTCACGGGAGTTCAAACTATGAATGCCTTAGTTCTTGATATCGTCTTTTTATTTCCATGCATGGTGGCTGTCTATACGTTCTTGTTTTTTTTCTGTGTTTACGTTTAGCCATGTCTTTGGACTTCGATTTTCGTGATTACCACTTCCTTTGTTCTTTTGGTATTCTACTGCCGGTGTTTTAATCCTCAATAAATTACAAATACCCTTTCCATCGGACTGACAGCCAGAAAGCCCGTTTGTCGACGCCATATTGCCTCAGTATATGATTAACACTTATGGTTTTGAAGAAAAAAAATCGTTCATGCCAAATATTAATTATTTTGATGATATGAATTATTTAAAAGCGCATTATTTAATTCCGCCGTGCGCGGTCCCGGCTTATGAATAGGCCCGCAGCATCCTCTGAGCTTGGAGTATGAGTCTTCCTAACAGAGGACCTGAGGGAAACCCGAGGTATGGAAATAGGACCTAGTATCTCCGGCTTGCGGGGAGTGACCCCTCCTAAACGGGGACTGACCCCGAGGGTCCCGGGATATAGAAATAGGACCCATTCCGTGGTTGTGCGGGATGAATAAATACACAACCCATCTTTCGGATGGGATGTAAACTCAGGTCCACGTGTTCGAAGAAATGCCGCGCTTCCTGCACGTTGAAGAACCCTTGTAGCAAGCTCTTTTTTAGTGGTCCGTAGGTGATCGGCTACTAGGCTAAATTCTCCGCCCTTTTCGATTTCACCCTGCTTTTCCAGTGGCAGTCAGAATTTCCCGTCCCATGGTCCTTTCCATAGCCCAAAGTGATTATTTATTAACAAACTTGTTCTCGTCTTGATATAGCTGAAATATTGCTGAGTAGACGTTAAACAATATTCAATCAATCAATCAATCAATCATTATTTAATTTCTTGTTTTATTTAAATCCAGACGAAAATAAATAAATTATTGATTATTATATAGTAGAACTCTATCTCCAGTGGAGCTATGTTTAAATTCATCCATCTGATGTCGATTTCAATAATAATTAATGTTATCATTATTGCCACATTAGAATGGAGATAAATGTATTAACAGAAAACTCAATTTGTCACCATCAAATCCCCAAATCATGCCTCCAAATCTTCAAATACAAAACAGTTATCTCTTAAATCGAAAATGTTTCCTGCCAAAATATGACTTTCTGGATTATGACGTTTACAATTTTGTTAGAAACGTCATATATTTTTGCATCGAACGAAACCTAATTTACCTAAAAGTTCACAAATTTACATATCATTACCTCGTTTCCATGGCTCATTATGACACAGATGAAGCAGTAATAATTTTTAGACTGCCTTGATGTTGCCAGGTAGGAATTTCTGTACCCCTTTAGTTCTCGTAACAAATTATCTTTTGTAAGATTTGTCTGGTGCTCTACATCAAACTGAAATGTTTCTTTGAATAATACTCTAAGTTTCTCTACATCGGTTCCACTATCTGTAAAGGTAACATCAAACTAAAGTATTTTCAATTTTCTTTCGTTGCAAGGTGACAAAATAAATCTGGAATCAAAATGCAAAAAAAAAAGATAAATAAGAATTTCGACCTGATGATTAACAGCAAAAGACGTTGTTCATTTGCTTTGTTATGGCTTTATTGTATGTGTATTTACTCAATATCCTTTCATTATTGATCAGCTATCTAGTTGTGTCTGTCTTTTTAACGATTGTTGCTATGTTCATCAAGTATACCTTACTCTAGAAATTGGTACATTTTATTTTGTAAATTAACATTTTCTATGATTCGTGATCTATGCACTGTACGAATGTTTTTTTTTTAATAAGTTAAGCATACCTTCTCTATTTTTTGGAAAATTTAGAATCAACATCAATCCTCTTTGACCTGATATATGCTCGTACACCTCTTCTATCATATCAGTAGTATCTGAAACGAAACAAGTATTGCAAATGACTTGCAGCATGATGCGTAATGAAATATATACTAATGCCAAAGTGTCAAAATCAGCACAATTAGTTTTAAATAAAAATAGGGACGAACCCCATAAACAATATCTCTCTGACAAAAAAATTGTACCGAAAAATTTAATCCGGTTAATCTCAATTTAAAAAACAGTTCCTTATTCAGCTGAATTATTTATTTTACACAGTGCAGATTTTGGAAAAATAATTGGAAAAGAAAAACCCTTTCTGCAATAAATAATTCTTTATAAGTTTTACATTCAGCAATAGGGTTTGTAAGTCTCGTTCAATTTTGGGAGTATCGGGTACATAATTTGTACCCGGAAGTTGCATTTTTAACAGAAAAAATATGACGTTTCAAGCCAAAAATGTGGACGTCATATTTTGGCGGGAAACGTGTTCAAATTTGAATTTTATCGTGATATATCGGTGTCACATGACGAGACTTACAGACCCTATAACGAGTATGAGGTGTCTTGAAATCAAGTAATCAATATTTTTTTACACTTGTAGTCAATAATTGTGTAAAGCATATATATTATCTTAGTGAATTTTCACTAAATGTGGTTACAAATAATTTAGGAGGTGGTCTGATTATGAATAATAATGGAAAATACAACTGGTAATTGAATAATAACCAATTATAAGTCAATTCAAGTTTGATTCGAGCTTTCTTTTCTTTGCTGTTGGCTGTGAAGACGAAGTTGTAGAGGGATATCCTGTTTCTGAAATTACAAAAATGGTATATTGTTTAAATTATTGTCGTAATTGGTCTAATTATTAGACCAATTACGACAATAATTTATTAATGTATCGAAATTTGTGTTTCATCATATCAATATATGAGAAGATTAATCCTCCAAAAAGCAGGACTGGGTTTGTGTTGTACTAGGATACAATAGGATAAATTGGAAAGTAATTAACTGAATTACAATTACTTGCCCAAATAAATCAATTTAATTACAATTACCATTACAAGAAGTTTAGAATGTATTTAATTAAATGACAATTACTTTGCAAACTTTGTGTATGTCGGGCCGTGCAAATAGACGCATTGGTAGACAAATACTTTTCATCTGATGATACCTCAGTTTTTGTAGGGGTTCACTCTGCTAGTGGCGTTCTTGTTCATTTTTGTTTATTTGTTTTTGTCCTTGTCAGACTGTCTCAATTCGTGTTGGACGTGAATTGCCGTGATTTTGGATTTTGGATTGATGATTTTAGAATTTCCTTTTTCCTCGTTCTTACTTCGGTATTCGTTTGCCGATGTATTTCACTGAGTACAATCTTTTTCTGTTACAAATGCAAAGAAGCAACTATTGTCTGATTACAATATAATATCTAATTGATTTTAATAGATGCAGCCATACTTAGTAATGAAGAATTTTCCAATTTATAAATTTTCTACTGATGGTTTAAATTGCCATGATCGTCGCTTTCCTTGGGATCATGAAGATATCACATATATATGTAATCTATTGTTTGTATGTAAAACTATTATTTTAATTTTATGCCTTTCGTCGGATTTAGCCCCACTTCCCATAAAATGTAAATTCTTACCGTTTTTGAACCCTTTAGCCTCTGCGACGTCTACTTCTGACGCCAACGATACCTGACTTCTCGCGTTCCTTAACATTATGTTCTTTATTGCCTTTTCAGCAGGTTCTATTACATTATCTACCACTCGTACGTCGAATTCCAATATTATATTTTTCAGAACATTGTACTTTCCAGACAGTTCAGAATGTTCATAACACTATTTGCATCATTAGCTAGATCTTTGGGGGTCAACAGAGACCTCAGTCGGTTCTTTAATTGTTCGTATTGGTCTTTGTCTATAGAACGACCAATGTAATTATCCAGATCTGTGGTCATTTTAACATGCTTGTCCATCCCCTCCTGTGGAATAGCCATTGTGCTTCAAACGGTCACAATTGTACAAAATGACCTAACTCAAGCTTTAAAATTAAACATCTTGTTTTATGCGTTTTTATGCACATACAATTTTATCGTGTAATTTCCAGGTATCATAGATGAAACAGTTCAATAATTAATATTTATTAATTAATTGAACGAGACTTTAAACTATATTTTATGAGGCATGTTTTAAAAAACACGTTAACTTTATGCTTTTTAAAACATTTAAACGGGGTCATGAATACATCATTTAAAAAGTTAAAAAAGAACAGTGAATAATTAAACACGATTGTGACTATGTAATATTCAAGACGAGAACATGGTCAATAGACCAAGGAAACAATTGCAAACAAGGTAGTAATCGGTCCTGGGTACGAAAATTAACCTTAACAATGACCGGGCATCATCGACCGCCGAAGAGTTTGTTACATAAAAGATGTCTACGGGGAAATGAAAACGTGCAAAGTAATCTTGCTTGATAAACATTTTTGAGAGGGTAATTTTCCCGCTGTTAACTTTTCAAGAGCAACGATTTTTTAATTGATATATTGCACTCCAAAGCTAAACTATTATGGGGAAATTTTTGCAGGATTTTCATTACCGAGAATGTACAAAAAAATCTTCCAATAATTGAATTTTAAAGTATACCTTGTTTACACAATGTACACAAGTGGTTTTATATTTTGTTTAAGTTGAAAATAAAATTTAGTAGTATATACGTTCATCAAAGCCCAAGACGTGAGGGTTTTATATAGAAATAACTAAATACCGAAGTCACTGTGAATTTACTTTCTGCATATTTTAGCTATTTTAAAATGTTTGAGAGAATAGAATTACTCAAAGGACACCGAGAACCAAAACCATTTTTTTTGTTGCGAATGTATAAACATTTGGCCTTCCAAATGGCAGTTAGTTTATTTTGGTTCTGGATGTCCTTTACTACGAATTTCTCCAAAAACCTACAAAAGTCGTCAAAATTTATCAAAATTGCTTTTAAGAGCTAAGTGCAGTGGCTGAATCTTTAATTTTTATGTATAAAAGTGCACTCGAATTGATTTTGTTCCTACAATGTATGTAACAGACGACCTTTTAAAACAGTTTTCGAGAAGATTTAATACATTTTCAAAATTAATGTGCTGAATGAAATATATTCACGGATAAATGGCCATACCTCGTTCATCCAAGTACTAAAGTAAAAAGTGAATTTCGAATCACAGCTAGTTCGGACTGAAACTTCCAACTTTTCCACAATGGACAGATATCTATTGAAGAACTTTTTAATGATCGTTTGGGACTGATTTTTTTTTAAAGCATTGCTAAATAAGGCAGTCACGGGCATAACTCTGCTGAATGAGAAAATCTGCACAATTGGTGCTAGCTATCAAAATAACATTTAAGTGAATTTTAGGTATTTTGTGAGAGACATAAGAATGGTCGACAATAGAAAATATTCCATAGGATCTGACCTAAGTGTGTCAGACGCCATCAATAAATCAATCTGCGGTGTTATAAATCGAATTTCGGCCATTGTGATTGGTTACTGAACACGGGCTACATTATAGCAGAAAACAGCTCATTTGTTGATAATAACCGCTTTTAAGATGTAAATCTACTTTTTAATTTGCTAAAAGCGTCATATATTAAGTGACCTTTCAGTTTATTTTGAAAAGGAATAATGTTTCATAAGTGTAATTGGAGATAAAATAAATTTCGCTAAATTTTGATAACTGACTTTGAATGTTTAGTTCAATAAATTAGCGTAAAATACATACATATATTCAGGACATATAAATGTTGATGAATGTTTTTGCACGCTGTTTTATTGGGTCTATGTTGTTTATCTAAAGGGTCTGTAAGTCTCGTACAATTTTGGAACTTCCGGGATCAAAAATTGTACCCGGAAGTTACATTTTAAACAAAGATATATGACGTTTAAACAAATATTTGAACGTCATAATCCTCAGACGTCATGTTTTGGCGGGAAGCGTTTTCGAATTGCCTTTTTATCGTGGATTGTCGTGAGTCACATGACGAGACTTACAGACCCTATGTATGTGTGTCTCTATTTTTTCCTTTCCGTGCTTATGCTATGTCTTTGTTTCTTTGTTTTTCCGATATTTCCATTGTCCTTTTATTATTCGTTTTTGACTGGCGGTTTGGTTCTCGCTTACTTAAAAAAGAGACATCCGTTGACCTTTGATGTCAAGCCTACTCAAAGTCTGCTTCCAGCTGTTTCATTATTCCACACAAGGAGATATTTGTGAATTTTGCTATAGTTTCACTATAGGATCAAAAGTACAAATGTGTGACCAAATTAAATATGATTTGAGCTGAGAGGACTCTTTTATGAAAGAAGACTATTGTGACCAAGTTTGGATCCAGTTTGTACAGTAATTTCAGAAAAGATCTTTGAAAAGGTTCCACTAAGCTTTAATTAGACTATGTTTTTCGCTGGCAGTCATTTTGGAATATGTACAGACATTCCAGACACTGCACTCAAAGAGTGATGACCACGTTTGGTTGAAATTACTGCATCAGTGTCTGAGTACATCTTCAAACGAAAACCTATGCAAAAATGAAGAAAAGGGGAAATTCCGTAAATCAAAATGTTTAAAGGAGTTTTCAAGTAGGGTCTAATGATAAACTATTGTTCCTGATGGTGGCCATCTTCGCTTAAATGCGAACACAACAGAAAAAAAAATTAAAAATTTGGTTCTAATTGTCTCTCATGTAAAAGAGACAATATTTAAACGAAAAATGTTTACGACAAACACCATTCGATGAACGAAAAGTGATGCAAAAAATAACCCTTGCTATAACCAGTTCAGCAAAAACATTTTAAGATAAGCGTCTATTATTATATAGATAGCGGTGAAAGATTGAGATTTCCCAGTGAAAGAAAAGTGATAATTAACTGTGAAATTATTTTCCATAATTTCACTCTAGGAAGTGACGTCACAAATAACGTTGTCAACGTTGTTGTTAAGTAAGCATCACAGCGGATATATCTTGAAAACGTAGTTCATGGAATGAATCATCAATAGAACCATCAAATATGCGTGAAGATCTATATAATAAAAACTATAACTAATCCTTGATTCTGATTATCGAAAATATTCAACTCGTGACCGAAAAACGCTGTAATTCAATCATGCGCTCCGCGCATTCGTGAATTACTGCGTTATTCGATCATTCGTTGAATATTTTGCGATAATCAGAATCAAGGATTAGTTATAGTTTTTATTATATAGATCTTCACGCATATTTGATGGTTATAGTATAATTTATTAACAGTTTACGTAAAAGTGGAAATTATATTCCCATCAACATATTCTCTTATAAAGATACACTACTACCAAATAACATTTTCAGCTGAGAAATTAAAAAAAGTGAAATTGTCACATGCAAAACGTCACACTCAATCCTGGGTTATTGAAACAAAAAATAAAATGTGATTATGTAAATCCTATTATTAAAAGATAAGAACAGCGGAAGTATAATACCGAAGGAACAAAGCACAAGATTACATAAAAGTCCAGAGACAAGGCAGAAGAATGAACACCAGAAGACGGAAGAGCAAAGACACTACATGCCCAAAAAACACATGAACACTACATATACAACACAAAAACTAAAGCACTAACAGTGTGAACTCTAAAAAAACAGTGTGACATCAGGTGCCCCGGAAGGGTAAGCATGTCCTGCTATGTATACAGCACCCGTCACACTGTAAGTGGGTCAATCCAAGGTAAAGTCAAAACCGGTAATTTAGAATCCGGGAAGACGTGAATCTAGCTGAAAACGTCAGTTTTCAATTGTGACACTGACATTTCATACCTAACTATGATGTCGTGGTGACGGCCATAGAATTTCTGAAGTAACTACAGCTGAATATATCCCTGACTCAGCATTTATTGTGACAGTGCTTTTGCTCTTTCCACAAAGGCACTGTATGATTTGCAGGCTCTACAGTAACGATTTAATAGTGAAATATACACTCCATATGCTGGGGAGGTAGGTATATTGCTGCAGAGAAAGGGAAAGTTCACAATGGGAAAGTAAAAATCATTGCGTTTGTCATATAATCTAGATTTCAGACGTCCATGTTCGTCAATGTATAACAAAAAGTCAAGGTATGAAGCAGAATTGGGTGTATCGCTTGTCTCTTTTATTTCAAGTTCACTAGTATAGATGCGATGTAATTATTCTTTAAATCTCCGGTCACTAAGTGAAAGTACATCGTCTAGACACTAGACATTTTGCATTCAATCAGTAAGATAAGAAATGGGCAATAAAAACAGATATACTTTACAACTAGTGCTTCATCCAAATTCAGTATGCTGCAACTGTGAAAATTGTAAATAACACCCCATCCAGTTTTATCTGCGTATTTGTTTCTCAAATATTTGTTATTTTGTTCATAGTACTTCCAATTCCTGATGTATTCAGTACTTCTGTCGTAATAATGTAACCCTTTCAAAATTTCGAAAATCTCATCAGTTTAATTCAAACGGTTAAAAGCATGTAAACAATTTTATCCCCTTTACCCATTTTTGAGTTTAAATGAAAATTTCATGTTTACTGCAATTTTGCATGCAAATCTTTGTCGTATTGTACATTGCGACTTTAAACTCTTCAATTCTTGTACTATTTACAGTTATGTTAGTTATATGTTCTTCATCCACAAACAGCACTATTTATGAAAACTTTAGATTTTCTGAAGTATAACCTCTTTGTTAGTGTAGTCCAACAACACGGCATCTCACAAAAATCCAACGGCCGCCATTTTGGGTCTAAAGCTATTTCATTCCTGACTGTAATCAACATCTCTTCCAGATGTTCCTCGTCGGAAGATTCTTTAATTACTTCTAGGAGAACGTGTATGAGCCATGCTCCTATTATTGGTGAACCTCTGAATGCTCGGTATCCTGACAAATGAATAAAATAACAAAATACAGAAGCTACTGTGAATTTAGTGTATGCATATGGCCATTTCGAAAACTAATGTCTCTTCAGTGCAGATCAAATAAAAAAATTTGGAAATCCATACACCGAAATATGTCTAAAAGCTGATAGAGGACAATTTACGAAAGGGATCTAGGAAATAGAAAAGCTTTAAACAGAACAAGACAGAACTAGGGTACTCTTTGGTTTAAACTAAATTTTCTTATACTTATTTTTTGTAAATTTTCGAATACAATCGGATTTTCGGGCAATCACCGAAGTACTGGCTTATCGAATGATGAACACCCTCGGGGATTGAAAGCTGAACAAGCAGTGGCATCGGCCAACTAGTAGTTAATGACAAAATACGAAATTTACCGTGAATTAAAAACTGCGTATGGCCATTTCGACAACCTATGTCTGTTCAGAGCAGATCCAATCAAAACATTTTGAAGTCCATAAAATAATATATTAACACTTTCCAGCAAAATTATTCGGGTATGTCAACGATCTTTATATACAGAAATATTCGCAAATAGAACAAAATGCAAAATTTCACGAGCATTGATATTAAAATAACTTCTAAAAGATTAATAGGTTTTTGAATAAAATAACGGTTACAATATTGTGATATCTTTCACGAGATTTGCTTCTACTTAATTGCAGAAACCCGAATAGAAATGTGCATTGAGGTTTGAAACCCATTGATAAGGGGTTGTTCATTTTACAGCCACCAAAAGCGATACGTGTTGGTCTGGGAACAGTTGCACTCTGGCAGCGAGAAGCTCACTGACCTTTGAGTGAAATTGTCATTGTGACGTTAGACGTTCAATAACATGGAGTCTTGCTTGCAATCATTGTATCAGAAAAAAAGGGTCGGTCTGACAGGTCGTATCGTCATGAGAGAAAAAGCAGTGTGCCGAAATGGATTTTTCAGATGCCATCTTACACTTTATACCACCGTAAGTGTTAAGAAATTTACTGTGAGTAACAGAAAGAGAAACTTACGGTAATTGTCCATTAGGAAAATGTACAGGTCAATGTCTTCACAAAAAGTTATAAAAAAGAATTTTATTGATTTTGAATTTCTCTTCCAATTTTCAGAGATAATTCCCCATTTATTATCACGAAAATCAAATTTTGTATTGAGCAAAGCAAATTGTGACCATTAAGAGTTTTTCTGATGCAAATAACTATTTCCTGATGCAGTTTTTCTGCAATGCAATCGTTGTCTGACGAAAATTTGTGATTTTAAAATTGTTTTGTTGTACAAGCTACAAAGTCTAACTTTCCAATCATTGTGAAAAATGATATCTGTTGTACATACTACGATCCATGAATTTCAAAGTGTTTGAGTGTATGCTTGCAATCTTACATAATGGGATGCATGACTTACCAGGTGTTGAAATATACTTGAAGTTGTAAATACCGAGATCTTTTACTTACCAGGTGTTGTTGCCTATGCTCTTTGTCACACGTGCTACGATTTTCAAAGTATTGAAGCATATGCCTGATGTTTTACATGCTGGGATGTATGACTTGCCAGGTGTCGAGGCATATGCTCTCTGTCACTCATGTTGTGATTCATGACTTAACAGGTGTCGTAGCATATGCTTGAAGCTTAACATGCTAAGGATTATTACTTAAAAGATGTTGTAAGTTATGCTTAAAGTTTTACATGCTAGGTTCTATAACTTGCTTGGTGTTGTAGGATTGCATTATATGTTAGGGTGTATGACTCACAAAGTGTAGTAGCATATGCTTGTTTTTTTTTCATGCTTGGATGGATGACTCATCATGTAATATAGCATATGATTGAACTTCAAATGCTAAGGTATATAACTTCCCAGATATAGTAGCATATGCTTGAACTTTTTCACGCTGGGATGTATGACTTACCAGGCTTGTAGCATATGCTATCTATCACACATGCTACGATTCATGACATTCAGTGTTTTAGCATATGCTTGAAGTTTTACATGCTTGGGAGTATGACTTAGCAGTTGTAGCATATACTTGAAATTTAACATGCTTAGGTGTATGTTTGATTGTTGAGCTTTTGTAGCTTATGCTTGAATTTTTGCATACTGGGTATATGACTTACCAGGTGTTGTAGCGTATGCTATCAGAATATCCGCGTCAAGAGGTACTGACAGTTTATCATGTTGATCTTGTGCTTCATCGTCTGGTGTTACGAGTGGTTGATTTTCAGTGCCACGACATGCTTGAACCACGAATATCTTTGGTTTGCCTGACAAAAGATGAAATTAAAACATATACATTTCCATTTTCTAAATGAGGATAGACATTTTTAGTAGTTCCGGAGTATAACACCGACTATGACTTTACATCAGACTTTTTTTGTCAGTTTGGCGGATATTGTATGTGGAGAAGACCATGCTTACATCTGATAATACTCCGGTTTGTTTGAGGATTAAAATTGTTAGTTCTTTGGTTATCTTTACTGACTTGTAGATCACTATTTGTCTTCGTCGAAATATTTGAGGTATGTACTTGTCCTTGTAATTGTGGGTTTATGCTTTTTAAACCTTCATATTCACGGTCAGATAAATAATAATGAATTTTATTGGTTTTGTCTCGGGCTTAGAAGATGACATAAACCAATGATCTGACGAAAACAGATCTCAAAATATCCACACTTTAGCTGATTGGGTGACGGGTGCCACATGTGGAGCATATCATACGTACCCTTGCTCAGCATAAGATGATAAATTATTTGTTTTTTGTGTGTTCACAATGTCACTGCCTTAATGTTGTTGCTTTCTTGTTCTGTTCATTTTTGTTCTCTTTGTCTGTTGTCATCCGAGGTAGCATTTAAAAGGTTGTTTCAACATAAAATGTTTAAGGCTGTTTCATAATCTTACCACGTATTTATATGGATTTTGTCCCATGTACATTTACTCCATATCCCTTTATTTTTTCATGCAAATAGTGGTTGTTTACTTGATAGAACAGTTGGAAATCACTATAAATTAAATAGCATAAATGACAGGACAGAGACCTACAGAGACCGGAAATCACAATCACTTGCCACAACCCACTAAAACACCGCATAAGAAAAACACAAATCAAAGAAAAAAGATGCACATAAACGACGATAGAAACCTCGGACAGCCGGAATAGGGTCTGTAAGTCTCCTCATGTGACACCGTGATTTCACGATAAAATTGAAATTTGAAAACGTTTCCCGCCAAAATATGACGTAAATATGACGTTTTCAGATTATGACGTTCAAATATTTGTTTGAAACGTCATGTGTGTTCGTTAAAAATGTAACTTCCGGGTACAATTTATGTGCCCGGAAGTTTCAAAATTGAACGAGACTTACAGACCCTATTGATACCATCAAAAGCTAGCGGTAGGGTTCAACTATATTCTTTTTTTTAACCGTGTTGAACCTAAGTTTCAATGCTCGTTTCCGGAAGATATGAACGTTCTTTCTGTGGCACAGTATCTTTGAAAAGAGTTGTATATTAGTTATCACACATAAAAATGACAGATCAAGGCAGTGACAATTATCACAGTAAATTTCAATATGTTACTGTATGCATGGTAAAAGACTTGCCAACAAATCCTGGCGTCTCTTTGTTCTTGAAAATGTCTGTTATTTCGTCCATTGTTACTAACTGGTCATCGTATGTAAGTATACCTTTCTATAAATAAAAAGAAATAATTAAAAAAATAAAACACTTTTGGTGATGATCATAAAATAATCTTTATCAGAGCATAAGCTTGAATCAAACAAATCTAATTGCGGTGTGAGTTCGCGCCCCGCTTTGTACATTTGAAAAAAGGATGCACTCGACCTACAATAAGTGATAAGGTATGTCATTTACCTGCCCTAGGTCGGTGGTTCCCTCCGCCGGCACTCCGGTTTCCTCCGCCTTTAAAACTGACAACTGAACGTCATGAAATACTGCTGAAAGTGACGCTAAACCCTATATCAATCAATCAATCAATCATACAAATCTATTACGAGGCCTTCATAAAATATATTTATAATACAATAGTGAAAAAAATAAAAGATTAGTTTCCAAAAATAAACAAATACAATGACTATGCATTAAAATCAAAGAATGGATCAAATTACTTAGACTTGCACATTCTTTTAAATCAATGGACATATTTAATAACTCGTGAATTAAATGGCAGTATGATAATAATGCTTTTGTCAACTCTGTAACACAAGTCTTTCATTTCATTTTTAAACAGTTCCGTGGATGGTTTGTCAAAACTGTTTTAAGAGGTTATCATTGCTAGAAAATAATAAATAACAGTGACAACAAAAGCCAGAAGCATAAAAGAGAGAGAAATATGTCAGGGAAATCCATTGGTCACACGACAAATCTGAGAACACACATACCCAAGCATAGTAAAGTAAGTGACAACAAACAATCAGTCTGAAACAAACAATCCAAGTACAATAGGGTCTGTAAGTCTCGTACAAATTTGAAACTTCTGGGATCAATAATTGTACCCGGAAGTTACATTTTAAACAAATACATATGACGTTTCAAACAAAAATCTGCACGTCATAATCTTCAGACGTCATGTTTTGGCGGGAAGCGTTTTCGAATTGCCTTTTTATTGTGGATTCCCGTGAGTCACATGAAGAGACTTACAGCCCTATGGTAACACCGGAAAAACAAGAGAGACAAAGGCATAACATGATCACTGCACAGAAAAGAAAAAATGAAGACACGCACATATACAAAAAATGAACAACACGGACCCAATAAAAACCCGTGATCGAGATAAGGTGCACCTGTAGAGTAAGCATATCCTGCTTCTTACAAGACACTCGCCTTGTTGAAGAGGTTAACTATAGAACAACTGTCGTATTCTCGATTTTGAACAGGCATTTTATAAATGAAATTGTGTTCAACCGGGTTTAATGATGCATTAATCTCCCACTTATCTATAATTTCTGTGTGCGCAAATTGTACTAGTACGTAAGAGGCCCGTCATGAGTTTCTTGATTACCTGATTATCAGGGCATTTTTTAATGTTTATTTGATTACGAAGGCATTTATTTAATGATTATTTGATTATAAGCTTGCATTTTTATATACTTTTTGATTACTAAGCATTACCAAGGTAAAAATTTAATGATTATTTGATTACGAAGGCAAAAATTTAATAATAATTTGATTCCTAGGACCCCCCATGAGGACCCTCACGGAACAACGGCAGCTGAATACCAAAGGAACAAAGGAGTGATATTTACAAAAACCGAAGTCAAAAAACATGACTGAAACGAGAACACAGAAATCAATGACATAAGACAGCTGCAAGTCAAAAAATTTAGAAACACAATACTCAAAACAAAGGTACTAACAGTGTGAACTCCCATGAAACTGAGAGTGACATTAGGTGCTCTAGATGAGTAAGCATGTTAACAGAATCCGTCATACTATAAGTGAGTCAATATAGGAAAAACTCAAAACTGGAATAGTTAAATCAGGGAAGACGTGAACCCAGCTGAAAATGCCCGCTTTCATTTGGGACAATGACAGGTCATATCTTTAAATGATGTTATGGGGTGGCCATAGAATTTCTTTATGGATAAAATTAACATAGGCTTAACAAATCCCTGGCTAAGCAGCTTATGGACAGTGTTTGTGCTCTGTGGAAAAAATCAGTAACAAAAAATCGACAGTAATAAGACAACTGTGAAATGTACACTCCATAGGCTAGGCAGAGAGAGGCATATTTCTGCTAAAAGGGAAAGTTCGTAATTGGAAAGTTAAAATCATCACGTTTGTCATATAGCTTAAATTTAGTGAAAAAGTAATAAACCAAATGAAGAACTGAGAAAGATAGTGCCAAAACAGCATCACTTAATGATTTGGTTCGTTTATTTTCCGTCATGGTTTTGAATTATTTCGGTGTGACCAATGAAGGAATTCTAGTCAAATGTTAAGCATTTCAAATACAGTTTTCATGGAAAAATTTTCAATAGATATATAGCAAATATGCCATCAAAATTGTCATCACTGAGATTCTTTGATTTTTATTTTACATGAATTTTATTCAAATTAATTAAAAAAAACAATTTTTCTTAGTTATTGTAAGCTTACAATTTTTTCAGGGTTTATTTTACTCTAAATTCTCTTTAGGTCCAGGTGAATAATTTTTATGGATACCGTTGCCTTTTAAGATTCATGTTATTAAATAATATCAAACTTTATTCCATTGAAAACAGTAAAATCTGTATTTTGAACCATATAAGAAAGAATTTTACTTTTTCTCTTTGTTGATTGGTACCCCAATCACTAATTAAGTAACTTGAGAAAATCTTACCTCGTTCCCGTGACTCATTATCACACAGATAAAACAGTAATAATTTCTAGACTGCCTCGATGTTTTCATGTATGATTTCCTGAATTCCTTTAATTCCCGTAACAAGACATTTTTGGTTAGTTCCGTTTGTGACTCTACTTCAAATTCAAATGATTCCTCGAACAATTTTCTGAGTTTTTCTACATCGTTTTCACTTCCTGTTAAAGCAACAATACGGGATATATATTGATGATACAAGCATATATATTTGTCTTTTTTTTTTGGGGGGGGGGGGTCAATTTACTAAGGAGTTGAAAAATAAATTTTCAATATGGGTCAGCGTTATCTCATTATAGTTCCCTATTATATACAATATACTGTAAACGTGGAAAAATTTCACAGGGAGTTATTTTCGCGATTTTGTTGGAAAAACATTCCGCGAAGGGGAAATTTTTTCGCTTAAAGACTTTTATATAGGACAATGTCGTTGCATTAACATATTACAATTCAAAGCAAAACTATTCGCGTTGGTGGGAAATGTTCGCGTATTTTTCTTCATCCCAAATATAGCAAAAAATACCCCCATGCGAAAATTTCCACGTTTGCAGTATGTTGTTTCCGTCTTTTAATAATTTTCCGAATGAATATCGAAGTAACAGCGAAAAATCATTTAGCCAGGATCCATAAAAGTATAAAGATTACATGAAGACATGAAACATAAATGACGAAGACAAAGCACATAGAACATTATAGAAACGCTACAAAAAATGGAACACAAACAGTATTAACCCCCATAAAATACGTTTTTAAGTGGTTAGTGGGGTGGAGATATTACTTCTCTTTAAGTAAACGTGAGACAGTAATAAAATTCAGTTCCCCTATTTTAGAAAATGTATAAAGTCTTTACTAGATCCAGTGTGCTCTAAAATCGTGACTGGTTGGACCTGTCATCGTCCAGAACTAGAATTTTGACTGCACTGACCACTACGGCCATGAAATATTCTATCCCAGATCACACTGATCTATTCTACCCATGACCGCTCTTAGGGCCTGTTATTACTATAACCGGAAGCGATCCTGTTTTTTCCGAAGCCATGCTAATTCATATCCTGTCCCTTTTAAGAACAACTTTCAGATCGGCAAAATAACGCAGTCAGACGCAATTTGCGTGTGGTTTAATATCACAGATGTGTGCTATTAAAGTACTCAAATTGAATATGAAAATATAGTTCTTAGTACCGAACAAGTGTAACTTTTAAAGGCAGATCCACAGGAAATTGTGGGTCCAGAAATTGAGACCCCCGTTGATTGAATGAATTCATATTTCACAAAGAATTCAAACATACCTTTACAAAATGGGGTAAGAAATAGCTAAAAGCAACCAGGAACCTTGTTTTTGAAAGAGTGGGTTCGGAATGAATAAAAACATATACTTCATTTTTATCAAATAGAACCTGATTTTTTTTTCATATACACGTTTCAATTTCTCCAATAGCAAAATAGAATCTACATACTCGACACATTTTATTACATTCACTTTTTCAATATAAAGTATTAAAAAAGATATTTTTCATCCTCAACATATTTAATTTCGCTAATTTTATTCAAATTAGAACATTAAGGTAGTAGACCTGGGTAAGATAACTCCTTTTTATCTAAAAATTATTTGTTGTGGTTGGTATGAATAAAACACAAGATTTGGAATATTTTTCATAAATAGAATTATAATATCCATCTTATCATGAAAATGCGCTCTTTTTATGAAAAACTGCATAATACCTGCATTAAAATATATTAAAATAAATGAAAAACAGATATTTGGTCAGGCAGGTAATTCTTAATTCTTTTAACTCAACGTTCAGTATCAATGAAAATCATACCTTTTTCTGCAGTCTTTCTAATATTGTGAAAAAAATGGTATGGTGAAGTTTACTTAAATTTTGACATACGTCATTTTTGTGGAGGATCCTTAATTTCACAGGTTTTGATGAAAATTGAATTATAGGATTTCCGTTGAGAAGAAATTGAACAAAGCTCTATTTTTGTATTGTAGTGACAATTATATTTCTTTCGTACTGCAAATCAACACTTAATACGTGCTTATGATATTTATTATCTGGAATTGAGGACTACAAGTTTCTGAGAAGCAGTTTAGCAATTTAAGGCTGGTTTATGCTGGTTCTTATCAATATACAGTACAGCAGTATATGCCTTATACAACTTCGGTATTTTTTGTATTTTGAACCATTGGGCCGATGCCACTGCTGGTGGACCAGAGGTCCACGAGGGTATTCACAAGCCCAATAGTCAGACTTGTCTGACATGCAAAAACTTTACCTTGCGTTTTATAGAAATGTACAGTTTTTATCAAAATTCTAACCCCTTAAAAATACTGAGGCGTCATTCCGTGTATGGCACTCGGTAGATGTCCTTGGTACTGGATTTGGTTTCCTATTTCGATATTTTTTGGAAATAGGTACTTCTTTTTTGACTACTTTTGGATTATGGCTTTCCATGTTATTGATTTTAATGCTGCTGATGAGATGTTACTCATTAAAACACCTGTACAGCATATCGAAATTGACTGTTTTTTTTATGCAACTTCGGTGTTTTTTGTATTTTGAACCATTGGGCCGATGCCACTGCTGGTGGACCTGAGGTCCCCGAGGGTATTCACAAGCCCAATAGTCGGACTTGTCCGACATGAAACCTTTACCTTCTGTTTTATAGAAATTTACAGTTTTTATCAAAATTCTAACCCCTTAAAAATATTGAGGCTTCATTCCGTGTTTGGCACTCGGTAGATGTCCTTGGTACTGGATTTGGCTTCCTATTTCGATATTTTTCGGAAATGAGTTCTTCTTTTTTGACTACTTTTGGATTATGGCTTTCCATGTTATTTGATTTCAATGCTTCTGATGAGAGGTTACTCCTTGAAACACGTGTACAGCATATCGAAATTTACTGATTTTATGCAATTTCGGTATTTTTTGTATTTTTGAACCATTGGGCCGATGCCACTGCTAGTGGACCAGAGGTCCTCGAGGGTATTCACAAGCCCAATAGTCAGACTCGTCTGACATGAAAACTTTACCTTGCGTTTTATAGAAATTTACAGTTATATCAAAATTCTAACCCCTTAAAAATACTGAGGCTTCATTCCGTAAGTGGCACTCGGTAGATGTCCTTGGTACTGGATTTGGCTTCCTATTTCGATATTTTTTGGTAATGAGTACTTTTTTTTACTACTTTTGGATTATGTCTTTCCATGTTATTTGATTTTAATGCTTCTGATGAGAGGTTACTCCTTGAAACACGTGTACAGCATATCGAAATTTACTGTATTTATGCAACTTCGGTATTTCTTGTATTATTGTTATTTCTTAACAGAATTTAAAACCCCTAAGACATGGGTGTTTCTATGAACTGTAGATAAAACATCTTACGGTGAAACTTTTCAATTTTTTTTCTTGAAGTATATTAGCACATTGTTTCTTTCAGCAAATTTAAAGAAAATTGTACATGGGGAAAATTTTGGAGTTTCCCAGAGTCTACCACCTTAAATACATGATTTTGATACAGACATGTTAACTTTTGTTCATATTACGAATAGAAAACATGAAATAGAAGATATGAAAATTTGATATCAAAATATATTATCACTCACAAACGACTTATTTCGAAGGGTATTTCTCATCTTCGATTTTACGGGAAAATTTTTAATGTTAAAAAATGTAAGAAACTGATTTAATATCCAGAAAAACTTTGACGTAACTCTACATAATGGGAGGCATCGATGGGATATTCTGCTTGTATCCATAAAACTGGCTTTTGGATGAAGTAAAATGAGAGTTTAACAGGCATACTGGCCTCTCATTGAATCTGTCGAAGTCTACTGAAATACATCATGATTCTTTACCAAAACCTCCTTGGCGTTTTGAATTTTGTTATACCATTTGACTAGGCCTATTGGGCTAGCCGGCGGTTAAGCGGCGAGCACTCCTTGACTCATCTTTCAAATTTATGTTTCGTCCCTTTTCCTTTTCAAGATTGTGGTAATGGAGTTGGTTGTTTACCTGTTTTTGGTTTTATTAGTATGTTAGGTATACTATAGGGAAATGGAACAGAGAAAGATAAGTTTTGGGTAATCAGAAACCGGTTTAACCCTACCGCTGTCTTTCGCTAGTGCCGGTTACAAGTCCGGCTGTCCCGAGTTCCTATCGTTGTTCACGTGAGTATTTTGTCTTTTATTTCTTGTTTTTTTTTCTCTTGTACAGTTCCTTGGTACATTGTGGCATGTGATACTTTTGCCATTGTAGGTGTTTCCTGTTATCCTTTTTCATTACCAACACTTTTGATAAGTCCATTTTACACAAATAGAACTTGTCAGTGCACAAAATAGAAAATGAAAATAGAGATATTTTTCATGTTCAAAACATTTCATATAGCCAGCATTACTTGGCAATACCCAACACATTATGTTTAGCCAAATATAACAAATATAACACGAAATTTGATTATAACACTTATATGTCCACTCTGCATCAGTCTATACAACCAAAATAGAAAAAGAAAATAAAGATTTTAATACCTGGCATATTTGTGTCAGTTCATATTACCAGGATAAAAAATACCCAAGTTTAATAATAATCTGTGAATTTTGCTGTGTTCTTCGAGTGTTTCTGGGAGTATGTGTACTAGTTATAATACAGTATTATGGGAAGCCATAATTAAACCAATAGCCTGAAAAAAATTCCCATTACCAAAAATATCGAAATAGCTAGGATTCACAAACCCAGATATCCACTGAGAGCAATGCATCAAATGAAGCTTCAGTATATAAGGGCTTTGAATTGTGATGAAAACAGTCAATTTATTTGCAACGTGGGGAGAAATGTTTGTGTCAGACAAGTCAAACTACTGAGTCAGTGAATACCCTCTTAGACCTCTTGTCTACCAAACAATGGCATCCAAAGAATATTAAAAATACATAAGTTTAATAATAACCTGTGAATTTTGCTGTGTTCTTCGAGTGTTTCTGGGAGTATGTGTACTAGTTATAATACAGTATTTTGAAAGCCATAATAAAACAAATAGCCTGAAAAAAATCCCCATTACCAAAAATATCGAAATAGCTAGGATTCACAAACCCAGATATCCACTGAGAGCAATGCATCAAATGAAGCTTCAGTATATAAGGGTTTTGAATTGTGATGAAAACAGTTAATTTATTTGCAACATGGGGAGAAATGTTTGTGTCAGACAAGTCCAACTACGGAGTCAGTGAATACCCTCTAAGACCTCTTGTCTACCAAACAATGGCATCCAAAGAGTATTAAAAATACATAAGTTTAATAATAACCTGTGAATTTTGCTGTGTTCTTCGAGTGTTTCTAGGAGTATGTGTACTAGTTATAATACAGTATTTTGAAAGCCATAATTAAACAAATAGCCTGAAAAAAATCCCCATTACCAAAAATATCGAAATAGCTAGGATTCACAAACCCAGATATCCACTGAGAGCAATGCATCAAATGAAGCTTCAGTATATAAGGGTTTTGAATTGTGATGAAAACAGTTAATTTATTTGCAACATGGGGAGAAATGTTTGTGTCAGACAAGTCCAACTACGGAGTCAGTCAATACCCTCTTAGTCCTCTTGTCTACCAAACAATGGCATCCAAAGAGTATTAAAAATACATAAGTTTAATAATAACCTGTGAATATGCTGTGTTCTTCGAGTGTTTCTGGGAGTATGTGTACTAGTTATAATACAGTATTTTGAAAGCCATAATAAAACAAATAGCCTGAAAAAAATCCCCATTACCAAAAATATCGAAATAGCTAGGATTCACAAACCCAGATATCCACTGAGAGCAATGCATCAATTGCAGCTTCAGTATATAAGGGCTTTGAATTGTGATGAAAACAGTTAATTTATTTGCAACGTGGGGAGAAATGTTTGTGTCAGACAAGTCNAAACAAATAGCCTGAAAAAAATCCCCATTACCAAAAATATCGAAATAGCTAGGATTCACAAACCCAGATATCCACTGAGAGCAATGCATCAAATGAAGCTTCAGTTTATAAGGGTTTTGAATTGTGATGAAAACAGTTAATTTATTTGCAACGTGGAAAGAAATGTTTGTGTCAGACAAGTCCAACTACGGAGTCAGTGAACACCCTCTTAGACCTCTTGTCTACCAAACAATGGCATCCAAAGAGTATTCAAAATACAAAAATACCCAAGTTGCAAAATAAACAGTTAATTTTCTTATGCTGTACACGTGTTGTAGGGAGTAACTTCTCATCATCAGCATTGGAATGGAATTCACCTTTCATATTTTGTCCCGTGTGGTGTCACCACTGCACTATCAGGTTTTGTTCTGTGACGTCGTGATACGGGGAAAATACACGAACAATAAAA
>MJUU01015165.1:10251-62863 GCA_002080025.1 Modiolus philippinarum | reverse complement strand
ACATCGACCAGTCATAGCTAATGCAGTTGTGAGCCAAGCAACAGCTATTATAATAAATATTTATACGTAAAACATTATCATTTAGCTACGATTAAAGACTAAAAAATTAACGTACCATTGAATAATTTAAAGAAAGAGAGAAAGAGAAAGAGACAATGCCCAAATCGTCCTAACAGCTTTTTCTTTGCAGATACATGCAAGAAAAAAAAAACAACTAAAGGGACATCCGTCTACTTCAAAACGTCGGTACAAAATTCAATGTGGCTATTCCTGTAAATCAAAAATAAATGTATTTGATCTGGAACTTAATCAATGACAACTACTACGTTGCAGGGAAGATAAATTACAGTGATCTCAAAATGGGCTGGTTTTAACATCTCACTGCTGGTGGACCAGAGACCCAAAGTGTATTCACCAGCCCAATAGTCAGATTTGTTCTGACATGAAAATTTTACGTTGTGTGTTATAGAAATTTACTGTTTTTATCAAAATTTTATCTACTTAGAAATACTGAGGCTTCATTGCGTGTATTGCACTCGGTAAATGTCCTTGGTACTGGATTTGGCTTCCTATTTCAATATATTTGATAATGAATACTTCTTTTTTTTATTACTTCTGGATTATGGCTTTCCATATTATTTGATTTTAATGCTGCTGATGATAGGTTACCCCTTGAAACACGTGTACAGCATAACGAAATTTACTGTTTTTTATGTAACTTGGAAATTTTTGTATTTTGCACCATTGGGCCGATGCCACTGCTGGTGGACCAGAGGTTCCCGAGGGTATTCACCAGACCAATGGTCAGACTTGTCTGACATGAAAATGTTACCTTACATGTCATAGAAATTTACTGTATTTTATCAAATTTCTAACTACTTAAAAATACTGAGGCTTCATTCCGCGTATGGCACTAGGTAGATTTCCTTGGTACTGGATTTGGCTTCCTATTTCGGTATATTTGGTAATGAATACTTCTTTTTTTTACTACTTTTGGATTATGGCTTTCCATATTATTTGATTTAATGCTGCTGACAATAGATTACTCCTTGAAACACGTGTGCGGCATAACGAAATTTTTTGTTTTTTTATGCAACTTCTGTATTTTTTTTAATTTTTAATATCTTTTCGAATGAATGGAAAAAGCGGGATCAACTTCAAAATACTTCAAAAAAGAAAGACCAAAGTGCTGCTGTTGAGGAAATAAGTTCCGAAATGGCCATATAACTCATTAAAATTGATCCATTTGGGGTTTACATGTTTACATGTGTGTTATGGTCTCATGTTCATTTACTCCACACCATTCCGTAAAATACAAGTATTGAACTCCTTCTTATGTACTATATTAAAATATTACCGCATCAAGCTAAATGTAAAATGTGTACATAGAATCATAGTCTTATAATTTTTTTTATTATTTCTGTAATTATCACTCCCCCTTTTTTCCCTGGGTATTCTACTACCCTTGTTTTTTTTTTTCTTTAACCAAACGCTCAAAACTTACATTTATTTGTATACAGAGTTATAAAGATGGTACCAATACATGCCAATCCACCAAGTATCATAGCTGTACATAATAACTTTTTACGGCCAACTCTATCCGTCAACAACCAGCAAATAAGTACTGCCAGAACTTCGGCAAATATAGAAATTGCATAATTTACGAAAACATCACCGGGAAATTTTGCTACATTAAGACCAACGCCAAAGTATGTCATAAGTAATGCATACCTAAATAAAGAAAATATCAGATTATTAAATAATAGAATAATATGTAAGTAAATGATCACATTTTCCATTTGAAAATATTTTTAAATTACAGTAGGGTCTGTAAGTCTCGTCATGTGACACCGAGAATTTACGATAATAGTGGAATTTGAAAGCGTTTCCCTTGAATATGACGTTTGAATTTTGTGACGTTCAAAGTTATTGTTTGAAACGTCATACATTTTTGTTAAAAATGCAACTTCCGGGTACAATTTATGTACCCGGAAGTATCAAAATTTGACGAGACTTACAGACCCTATTACGCGAGGAGTTAGAAGAATAATCCAGAGATAGTAGCAACACAGGAAACACAAAGACACTACACAAGAACGATCCTAAAAAGAAAACAGGAAACACACACATAGATGAACAACAAGAACCAAATTAGAATCACGAGTGAGATCATGTGAGCTTCCCCCTGCTTCTTATAACTCATGCGCTGTGTTGTGCGAATCAAATCTGGTGGTAGAAACAACAATATCAAGCTTTAAAGTGAAAGATCTGTTGTCATCTGGGAAACATATTCCATAGTGGTCCACAAGATCATGATGACGATCGTAAAACTTTTGCAGTGATGGCTATGTTTAAGTAGCCTATTTGTGAGCAGCTTGACACTGTATTGAAAGTCACTGTCTCAACCACAGGCCCTTGAGTACCAAATGAGTTGGGCAATGTTTAAATGTTGCTGCAAAGAAAAGGGAGGTTAACTATTGGAAGTGATACATTAGTTTGTATTCTTCATCGTTACGATTTCAACATGAAAACCAATGAATGAGGCCAATATGGAGGTGTCTGTAATATCCTTAATTTCGGGCTCTTTCGATACATCAGATGAAGATAATCACCAACGCCAATGCGATGGTTAATTGGTGACCAAATACCATCTTTATTAAGAAGGCTATTTTCTTTTACCCTTTTTCATAAGAGTTAGATGATTATTAACAATCGTTGATTATTACCCAAACATCCTCTAAAAATATTGTTGAGAAAAGTTTAACTAAATATTCACTCAATCAATAACATCACTCACTTACAGATTTGTTCGTTTGAGTAACGAAGATTATCTTGTAATATTTATATAAATTTATGATGTTAGTGAACACTGATTCGAGGGGTAGAGCTTAATAACATATGGTGATTGCTCAAAACTAGAACTAAACGGTACAAGAAATATGAGTAATTAAGAAGGCTCACTACCGATGTTTTTCTTGAAACCTATTACAACTGATTAAGCATTGTAGACTTAATGATTTGGTAAAAAGAAATATATAGGTCCATGTGCTTTCAACGGAGATATAACACATTAAAAATTTGGAGAGAAATTGATTTCTCTGGATTCCTCCTTTATTTAATATTAGGACTATTTGTGTCTGGAAGTTAGGAAGTTATATCAATAATTTCATGAAGACTTGTCAGGTGTCTTAATTTGGCCCACAGAAGACGTTCATAAAATAAGAAGTTGGGGTCCGCGTGCAAAATTCTTTAAGCCATTGAACTGGAGAAAACTAGAGGAGTTCAGAAATCTGACACAAATTTAAAAATGCGATGAGTGAGCCACCTTAAACAAAATGCAAATGTAATAATATGTAAACATTTTCGCTTGTGATGAGCTAAAACTTACCAGTTAAGGCAAATTATACATAATCTAATGATCAGTGTTCTTGATTTGAGTAGAGCCTTGATGAATTGCAGAAAATTGAAATTTCTTTTTCGTTGTACTCCAATTTCACCATCTTGTAGATTGCAAACTTTGTTATTCATTTTTGCCATTCGTCGTAAAATACATAATGCGTCATTCTTCCGACCACGACTAAGTAGCCACCTTGGAGACTCAGGCAAAAAACTGAAATGGTTATTCATTTTATTGCTTAAATATTAATTCAATTCTCAAACAAATTCTCATACAAATAGTCATATGGTGGCTTTGAGTTGTTATGTTGTTATTATTGGGTCGTTGTTCCTTTGACACATTCCCCGTTTCCCTTCTTTTCTCTATTGTATCTGTTCAATGATTCATATAATTCGAATGTAGACATACAATGCCTCCCCGTATCATACTTAAAATTTCATTCAGGGAATATTTTTTACTTGTTTGAATTTACCTTGATAAACAGGAAAAATAATAACTTTAAAAGTAAAATTCTATTTAAATAATTTATTTCATTTTTCAATGTTGCAAAAGTTTTTTTTTCAATATTATTATATCTAAATTTGAATGATCTGAAGTTTTTGTTAGTATATGACATGGATGGTATAGAATATTAGTCATTGCCCTTACAAGAGTAGGTCCATGAGCGGCCGTATAAATGTAGCTAGGGTTAGTTAGCTTATGAAAGCGGTCATAGAACGTTAAGGATTCGCAAATCATGACAGGCCAGAGCAGTCAAGGCTTCTAGTTATAGGACCATGCTGAATAGCAAGAATGGTATTTTTTTTACTGTTCAATATACTCATCCGCGTCATTCTGATCATTGTGTATTTGGCTTAAGGGGATACGATATAGTACCAAGGGTAGATAATAACGTCGCCGAATGTGGCATGTTGTTTTTGCGACGTTACGAATTAGAGCACGACGTCATAAATACCACACTACGCGATATTGCGGACAGAAGCATGAACAATAAATTTATGATAAAATCGATGTGGTTGTGAATTGCTGATAACGCAGTTGGGGACATAGTAGCTCCAGATCCGAATTACTTTTCAAATTGAAACCTGATAGCAAAGACTTCCTATCGGCATCGTTTGCAATATAAACCATTTTTCCCCAATAACAATTTGATTTCGTCAAAAAAAGATTTACACTAGTTACAAGTAAACAAACGCACAGCAGAAATTTATCAAGTTTGCTGTAATTATTACTTAACATCACTACTGGAATACAAGTCCATGAAAATACTAAGAAATTTCAAGAGTCATTAAAAATTCGTGACTTTTCCAGTGACCTAATTTTTGGCTTTTATTGAATCAGCTTCCCGTGGAATTTCTATAACCTATGTAAATTTTTCTCCCGTGAAAATACCGTTAATTAGCTTCCGAAATTTATGGAAAAAAGTTAAAAGTCATGGAATGTCACAGAATATGAGTAGCACTAAAATACCTCAATTCATCAAAGATAAAAAAATAAAAAATAAAAACAAAAACAAAAACAAAACAAAACAATTGAGGCAACTGCACAAAGACAAAACAAATAATCAACTGAATGTAAGAATGAGTAAGAACAATACAACTTTACCGAAAACTATATAACCCATGAGCTAAAAATAATCCTTAACAAAATGTGTCTATTCTATATTTTAGCTGCTAAAAATGAAGGGATTGCTGCGAGGGAGTCAGGTGGCGCATTATCATTGCCATTTTCAGGACAATTTCACGGCATTTTACGATTTGAATTTTCACAGGATGCTGTGAAAATTCAATTAAAAACTCCGTGAAAATGGCTTTTTCATATCACAATATTTTACCATGCAAATTATGTACAATATATCATCAATAAGTATATAGGCAAGAGAATGGTATCAGAGAGCCTGCACTATAATCACACTACACATGCATGATAATCATTTTATAAAACGCAGTTTACTTTAAATGAGGGTCTGTATAATCTTTTCGGGACAACGGGAAGGGTAATTTATTTCATCTAGAATTAGGGAAAAACTTATCTTGAACAAGCTTCGGTCAATTTGATTTTTCTGGATGACTGAGGGAATCGTTCATTTTTTTCTCGGAAAATCGGGATCAAAACCCATCCTTCCCATCCTACCCATCCCCTTAAATTGAACCAATACCACGTACAATGAATTCTGATTTTTTTTTCGTTAAAGATGGATAGATGAAATCAGGGACTCCATGAACGTTTATAGATCTGTACACTTGAAAAGCGGCACTTGGGAAATAATCATTTTTTGCAATTATCACAGTCACTAGAAGGTTCTAGTATGTGTTTAACTGATCTGTGTGAATGTCTTTAGACGGAAGTAATCATTAATCACAGGATAAATTGTCTGTTCTGTTTGATGTCTTTTATTTCCTGTTTAATTGTTTAATGGTATTCAACTCTGTTCCATTTTTCGCAACCCTTACATGTGTGAAATTTTACTTACGAGAAATAAGCGTTTATTCTATAAATATTTACATAAATGTCAATTTCAGACCACAAATAATGAAATTTTGTTTTAAAAGCTTAATTAGTTTTAAAGTTATGACATTTTAAAAATTACTGTAAAAGTCCAATGTTTACGAAAAATTGTCAATTTATCTCGAAAACAAAATCATGAAGGTATACTTTTCTTTGCAGATTCGGAAAGAGCATGTTCGAATTGACTTAATTTCAAAATTTCACGAAAAAAATCAGTTCAGGATCTCTACTGTATCGTATCCCCTTTACAATAGGATTAGTTTTACACGCAGAATTACAGCCGAGTTTAGCTGATCGCTATGAAGGTTGTGTAGATTCCTAACTTGGATGATCTTAGATGACTGCTCCAAGTCAATTATGTCTACACCCCATGTATGTCGTATTGTTTTATTTTAAAAGTTTAAAAAGTTAATCGGTCGAGGTCTAAGAAGCCTTTCTCGCCATTTTGAAAATAACAAAATATCTTGAAAATAAGAACCATAACCTATGAATATTTTTGGAAATTTTATCTCATTAATCATCTACTGAACGGCCGCATCGATCCTCCGTTTAGCCACTTGTAACGCATTTTCAAAACTTCAAATACTAATCCCGGCATCTGAATCAGTTTTCAGAAGCTTCGGTAACAGAGCTATCGGGCGCGTCCACAGTAACTGAATACGGGAATGCCTTGTCTCACCGTGTTTTTCAAGTCATAATACGGAAAGCCTGATCGCGAACCTTTGTACTTAACTGTATGGAGAAACGTCACGCTACCTGGACCCGGTTGTTCAACTCACGGTTAAAATAAACCAAGGTTTAAATTTAACAGTTGGTTAAATTTTAACCCATGGTTACAAAACTCAGGGTTAAATACCCGTTGCTCAACCATATTTAAACCCTTGGTTATGTAACCCGTGGTTAAAAAGTTTAACCACGAGTTAAACGTAACCCTGGTTCCCATAATTCCCTATTTCCCTACACTTTGCTAACATGGAAACATGGTTGACTGTGCCGCTTCAGGAAAGAAATGACCTGAACACGAATCAACAGAATTACAACATTTAAAATGTGAAAGATAACGGAATTCTTAAATATAAAAAAAGAAAGATGGAGTGTTAAACAAACTTCAAATTCAATAAAAATGAACTGAGGTCATATTGTTTGCTGTTATTTTCACATTTTTGCATCAATGGCCAATTTTTTATTAATTTCAGATTCAATCATTAGGCATCGGATTTTCTACTCTTTTCGATATGTTTTGCGGAAACTGGAAGAGTAAGTCCGTCATTGATTTCAAACTATAATGACGTACCAGTTTCTGAACCGCGTTGTTTTGAAAAAAAAAATGTAGGGGATATTCAGAGATAAACAACATCCGAGGAAGATCGTGTAATTCTTTATTTAGCTGGGAATTATATCTGGACAGTGTAAACAACGTAAGTTAATATTACAGTGAAAACTGCGTAAATTTTCCCCCATTCATGTGGAACTATGAACTGCAGTAGGCTGTGTGAAAAAACTCACTGATGTGAAAATACCAAAGCAACATTATACTGTTGTAGGTTCATTTCTTAATATGAATACAATGATATGTCATGCCTACCGAGCTCTAAATCTATATCTATATCGTCTGAAGCTGTTAGAGTAATCGCCCGTGAAAAAATCTGGTCTTCTTCTTGTAAAAGCTTTTTGTTAATCTTTATTGAATTTCTATCTATAATATTTCTTGTTTCTTCTTATAAAATGGCTTTCCTGTCAAATATTCGAATGTGATTACCACCTATATATTATTTAACCCTTGGTTAAAAATTTTAACGATGGTTTATACCTCGGTTAAATTTAGCCCGATAGGCCATATCCGAGTTCTGGTATTTAGATTTACCAGTTGTTGTTTGTCCGCCCTACGTCACAAACATGTCCGCCCCATGTGACCAGTTAAATGACGTTTTAGGCTTTATGGCGTGACGTTTTCTATACTGTGACGTGTTGAAAGTGGTCTGGTAAATCCTAATACCACAGCTCGGATATTGTCTATTTAACCGAGGGTTTAGTAATTTTAACCGCTGGTTAAATATAACCAAGAGATGAGCAACGGAAAATAACCGATGGTTAAATTTTAACCCATGGTTACCTTATTTAACCCTCGGTTAAGATTTAACCGTAAGCTGAACAACCGGGTCCTGAAGTATAAATACCCCTTCTAGATTGATCTAAGGAAAGCGGACGCAATGGGGGTTGTATAGAAGGCTAAATTTTCTCCACGTACCCTGTTCTCCCCTTTAAATCGATTCATTTGTTCTCGTCCTGATATAACTGAAATATTCCTCACTTGACTTTAAACTATAACTAATTAATCAATCAAATATCTATTCTAACATTCTGCATTTTGAAAGTACCACAGGTGTTACAAATGTTTTACGGCTGGTACAGATTTATCGTGTAATAAAACACAATTTTACCATAAGACTTTCTGAAAAAAGAGACGATGTCAAACGAAGTTAAATTGGAAGGACATATTTCTTTATTATCGAAAGAAATGTTCACAGTTTGTTTGTAACGTAGCATATATATTTGTTTATTGGAAAAAATAAAAATTTCTACAATAATAGGGAAACAAAGATTAAAAAAACATGCACTATAATCCCATTAGAATCGGACTCTAGTGCATCATTGTTTAACACCAAGTTTTTAATTTAGAGTTTACTCCTTTAAACGAGGTAAAACAGTGAAAAACTGGAGTCTCTGAATTATTTTGTTAAAAATGTTTTCTTATGACAATACTTACAAAAATATAATAAAATAACTAGCAATAATTCCGCTGTTTGTCCACATCAAGTGTTCCCAGTGGCGAATATAAAAAACTAATAAAAGTAGGAGATAATATCCAATGCAGAAGGTTATATTGATTAATACAGCTGTAAACAAGCGTTTACTAGGTCCAACCAATTCTGTGACTTAAACAAATAAAACATTTGAAATATAGTCTGTACAAAAGTGAGTACAGTGACAACATTAATGTTATGAACAATTTGAAAAAGTAAATGTAGTGTTGATGCTCTCTTACTCATATAAAAAATGTATATGAGAATTACATAATTATGATAAAATCTCAAAATGAATATTTTTGTCAAAGTCCAATTCGAATGAATGTTTTTGTTATTTATGAAACATCGATTCAAATGTATTTGTTCTATATGTAATTAAATTCTGAACGGACTAAAACAAATAGGATTGAAATATGATAAAAATATAACAAAGTATTTAAATAAAACTAACATAGGGACTGAAAGTGTCATTCATTAGAATCACTACACTTCAATCCCGATTTGATATTTTACAGTATTAACTGAACAAATTTAAAGAAAAAAAGCAGTAGTACTTATATGATGCATGTCTATTCTAATGCAATAATATCAAATATACACTGTTGTAAGTAAATATATACTTAGGACAAATGGTGGAATGTAGACTACAATGCTCCCAAACCCGTTGCAAAATTCAGAAACAGCTACGATGGTATAGTTTTGTATGAATGGTCTGGTCCCTTCTGCTATCAGTAATACTGCAATACCCAATCCAAATGCTGGCTTACGTCCCATGCTAAATTCAAAATATAAGAGCTTTTTTTTAATAATTACAAATTAACAAGACATGGGTCTTAGTAAAATTTGGTAAAATCAAAACCAAAATATATGATGAAAGGGGATGATTTTGATTTCATTATTACTAATTTCCCTTTTCTTGACGGCGATTTTCCCCTTGCTCCATCCTACGGGGTGTATATTTCCCAACTGGTACGATTCGCACGAGTTTGTTCTACTCTTGATGATTTTAATGAACGTAACCGTACTATCGCAGCCGAACTTTACAACAGGGTTGCAGATTTCATAAGTTGTTGGATACATTTAAGAAGTTTTGTAATAGATATGAACATGTTATATCTAAATATGGCGTTACTCGTAAACAGCTTATTACTATGGGCATTTCTAGTCCTCAGTTGTACGGAAATGTTGTTAAAAAATGCTAGAAATTTATTAAAAATCCAGAAAAGCTGGGACGTAACTTACATTCTTTACGTAATAGGGGATATCGGCAAGATATTCTACTTGCATCCGTTAAAATAGATTTGAGACCTAGTGACCTGAACATTTTGCACACATACTGGCCTCTCACTGATACTGCCGATGTCTACTGAAATTTATGATGATTCTTGACCAAACCCTTCGGGAAGTTTTGAGTTTGATTTTTCTTCCGTAGTGCGACAGTGTTCTACCAACAGACTAGGCTCCTTGAGCTAGCCGGCAGTTTAGCGGCGAGCTCCCCTTGACCCATCTTTCAAAATTACGTATTGTCTTTTTCTCTCCTTTCAAGATTGTGGTCATGGAGTCTACCTGTATTGGGTTTTATTCGTATGTTTTATACTATAGGGAAACGGGACAGATAAAGGGGAGGTTTGGGTACCCATAAACCGGTTCAACCCTACCGCTAGCTTTTGCTAGTGCCGGTACCAAGTCCGGCTGTCCCCAGTTCCTATTGTTGTCTACGTTTGTCTTTTGTCTTATACGTGTTTTTCTTGTGTAGTTCCCTTGCAAATTGTTGCATGTAATTATAATTTTCAGCCATTGTAGGTGTTTCCTGTTATCCATTTTTTAACATGCATTTCAGTACCACGAACAAACGATTTTTCAAATTCCACACAAATATAATTAAGGGTATCCAATTGGATATAATCATTAACAAGTCGGTGAATCACTTTTTGGGAAGGTTCATGCATAAAATACGCTACTAACATGTATCTGTATTTCAGTCTTTCGCTTCTAATAAAGTAATATTACATAAAATTTTTGAAATGGCAAAAAGCGGAAGATTTGTTGATGACCATGGTTAAAATTGTTGTGACGATATAAGATCAGTATCTGCTTTTACAATTTACACATGATGCTAGATCCTGCAATATCGCTTATAGATATATTGATGATGTTCTTTCCATTAAAAACGCATCTCTTGCTATATCATTTATATGGGTCCCATTGATATATTCGCCAGAACTAAAGGAAACGATATAAACCTCTAGATCTACATCTTTTTGGACTTGCATCACGAAAATGATCATCTCAGTACTAAAATTAACAACAAAAGGAAGGATTTTGATTTCTAGATTATCAATTTCCTAAACATGAACAGTTAAATTCCAGCTTCTCCTGCTTAAGGTGTGTATGTCTAAAATACATCGGCAAACGAATACCGAAGCAAGAACGAGGAAAGGGGAAATTCTAAAATCATAAATCCAAAATCACGGCAATTCACAGCAACACGAATTGATTTATTACGCGAGAGCTAGCGCAAATTTTACAGACCTTATCATTAGATATAGTAATCTCCATTACCGCCTTATTGAGACTGCAAAAATTTTTGTATTATACGATCAGAGGCTCTAGAGGCTCTCGAGAGCTCGTTGATCATCTGGTCCCTGGCTGGCATAGCCAAATAACGATAGTTAAAATGACACATTTCCTAAAATGTTAGTAGATTGCCCAATATGAAGATGTTCGACTGCATTTCCCTATGTTCCGATCATGTGGATATCTTGCTGAAGATTACATTTTTAAAAGACCAAATTTGGTTCTTATTTGCTATGTTTATGCAATGTTCCCCTCTGGAGGTCAACTTGGATCTGATTCAGACTTGCCGGACAAATTTCTGAAGAGTACCAACCAAGGACAGTTGTGACCAAGTATGGTTCCAATTGATCAAGTAGTTTCAGTGGAGAAGATCTTTGAATGTGTATTCCCATAAGGTCCAATGGTAAACTGAATTTTCGGCTGTCAGTCATCTTAGATGAGATGCTGGCATGTAAGTCAATTTCAATCACGAGGATTGATTAAATGTAGAACTTGACATAATTATCATTTTTGAATCTAAAACTTACCTCTATCTAAAATCGTTTCTAGAATATAAGGAAAAATATATAAAATAATGAAAATTTGACAAAATGAAGGGCAATTACTCCTAAATTGGCGTTCAGATTTTATTCAAAATTCCAAGGTGGGTAGATCCTCATATGTTCAACATTTTTGCAATTTAAATTGGCCTCTATATGTTAAATATTTATTTTTTTATTTTATGAAAGGATATGGAGTAAATGAACATGCGACCATAACACATATGTTAACTTCAACTGCAACCATTTTAATGAGCTGTATGGCCATTTCGGAAATTAATTCTTCATCGGCAGCACTAGAACCCAAACATTGGAAATCCTTAATTTCAAATGATGTTTAAAATGCATAAAACCAAACGAAATCCGAATATTCAGTAATATCAAATACACCTAAGGACAAAACTACGATGGAGGGAGTTAAACCTTAGGTTTAAAAATTTACATAGATTTAGATAATAGTAATAGAACATGAGATATTATATCATGTACAAGTACACCATATCTAAGAAAAATAAAGAACATACATCTTTAACACGGAAAATTGTTTTACCAACTATACACTGCATTAAAAGACAAACTCCTGTATTAAATATTTTATGAAAGGATATGGAGTAAACGAACATGAGACCATAACACACATGCAATAATTTTAATGAGTTGGTTTTATAGAAAAATTAGAATCATTAAAATTCTAAAAAAAAATTACGGAAAAGGGCAATAAATCCAAAATGTGTCATCAGATTATCTCAAAATTTCTGGGCTTGTAGATCTTGTCATGCAGATCACTTTTCCTTAATCAGATTTTTTATATCTGTAGAAAGGAAGATATATCAAAGAGACAACGACCCAAAGCGGAGTAATAACAACTCAAAACCAACATAAGATCTTCAATGAACGGTGAGGAAACCCCACACCTAACGGCAGTTTGGAGTCGACCCCCAGCGGTAGTTTTAAACTGATTTGTTGGTAGCCAAACCTCCCTTTTGAATTTAGATACCATTGTAATAATTTAGGCCAAGTAAGGCTAAAATTTGCCCAACGTCAAGTGATGGCTTTAGCTCACATGGCCTTATAGGCAAGATGTGCTAAAAAGTTCTTCAATAAATATTAGTGTCTTGTTGAATAATTATAAGTTTCGGTCCAAATTTAGACTCAATTTTTTTTAATGATAGCGGAAAAATCATTTCCGTAAAGTGCGACGTGCCATAAAATCTGTTTAACCAACCATTTCTTTCGAAATGTCTGTACCAAGTCAGGACCATTGCGGTCAACAATTTTCCAGTGATTTACAGCTGATTTGTCTTTTTGTTTCATGGACGTCTGCCCTTGACAGCTCTGATCGGTAATTTCGTTATTACTGCCATTTTGAATTTTCTCCATTGTTTCATATTTCGGTAATTCACATGAACATTTTAGGCTAACGTCAGCTCACTCTTGGGATTGTCAATATGAAGTAAAATGGTTGCCAGTAAACATCTGATTGTCGGTGAGAATAGTACTGTAGATTGGTTACCGAGATTTTCAGAAATTAAAAAATAGAATAATTTCTTATATTTTTCTGCTTTTTGATATTGAAAAGTAACAAATTATACTATGGTATGTTTTTTTGTTTGTTCATTCAAATTTGTTGTAATTCGAGTAGTCGTTTGAGTACGAAAACCTATACCATTAGTCATTGTTGTACAGTGGGGTGCAGACATAACCTCTCATAAAGTTAACTTGGAGCAGTCATAAAAGCTCCTCTAAGTTAACTTAGAACAGGTATCAAGTCTGCTCTAGAACAGTTCTAAGTTTGCTCTAGAATCGACCGCTCTAACAAGTCATGGTCATAGCTAGAATCCTGACCGTTCTAGTTAGAGCCATGGCTGCTCCGACCTGTTCTACCCATGACCGTTCTACCTAAGTCTGTTCTGGCCATGACCGTTCTAGTAAGGTCTGCTCTGGCCATGACCGTTCAAGTAAGATCTGTTCTGGCCATGACCGTTCTAGTAAGATCTGTTCTGGCCATGACTGTTCTTGCCAAGTCTGTTCTTGTCATAGTATAAACTTACTAATTTCATTTCAAGATCTTCATTGTGACAGAAAGTCTTGGTATGCCTTTTGTAGCTTCAGTATTCTATCTTGTTGTCTTGTGAAACAGTTTTATTTTATGTTGACTCAAACTTAACCAAAACTATCAACGTAAAGTGCACAATTACTTCGAAGTACATGTATGTCAAAATTACCCTTCGTAGGTCATATTAAATTTCTGTGTTTGTTCTATCTAGTGTAAAAGAAACTAAAATGAACAGATAAAGGAATATGTAATAAATGCACATAGATCAAAATATGGTTAATCAACTTTTCATATGCTAAAAAAAGTTTTAAATACTCATTTACTATACAACACTTGAACACTTTATGTTCTATTATGTATAGTTTTAACTTACGTGTCACACAGAAATCCACAAAGAACAGATCCGATTAGGAATCCGAGGTAGAAGGAAAGTAAAAAATGCGCCCTGTCAAATGCCCTTTCACAAACAATATCAAACTGAAAGATAAAATAAAATGGAGGAGACCATTTTAATCAAGACGTGTTTGTAAAACTCTATGCCCCGGTAGCAATCATGTTTACAGTACAAAATAGAGGCTAAAATAGCAATATTCACATGACATTATGGTTAGCAAATGTTTGTAATAGGCTCCATTTGATATTTATTCACACATAGAATATCAAGCCTCTTGCAATTGTAATTAACGAGCTAAAAGAAAAATCTTTGTTTTCACCTTTGCCTACTGTGACCTTGACCTTTTACCTGGTATCAAGAAATTTGCATAAGGGTGTTCAGCTTTATATGAACAATATACAGACCAAATATGAAGGTCCTATCAAAACTTATTGAAAAGATACAGACAATATCAAAGTTTTTGTTTAAGTTCTTTATTTGTACTCAGTGACCTTGCCCTTAGAGCTGACCCAATATTTTTGTTGGATTTTTACCAAACTCAATAGATATATTTACATAGAGAGTATCAATCCTCTAGCAATTGTCAAATACAATAATAACCAAGTTATAATTCAGGAACTCTAGCCAAATCAAGATTTTGACTTTTTGACCTCTCTGACCTTGATCATTTATCTGCCCTTAGTGAAATGCGCATATCTTGTTCAGCTTTACATGATCAAGACAAATGCCAAATATAAATGGGCTATCTGATCTACTTCAAAAGTTATGAGTCAGTTTTAAAGTTATGGACAGACAGACAGATAGACATATATACAAACAGACAGATAGGGCAAAAACAATATACCCCCGATCTAAAGATCCAGGGGCTTAAAAACGACATCATATGGTGATTCAGGTTGTTTATCTCGTTTTCATGATGTCTGTGTTTTACTGATCAGCGGTTTATTTTTTTTTTTTTTTTTAGTTCTTTGTAATCTGCACCTTCTTCTGTCAATCGGTCTTTGATCTGTTCTGTCGTCTAATTTGCTTTAATATATGTTTTGTTCAAGCCCTAAAAGAGGCTTCGTTCCTTTTTTTTTGTACTCGGTAGATGTCCTTGGTACTGGATTTGGCGTCCTATTTCGATATTTTTGGAAATGAGTTCTTCTTTTTAGACTAATTTTAGATTATGGCTTTCCATATTATTTGATTATAATGCTGCTGATGAGAGGTTACTCCTTGAAACACGTGTACAGCATAAAGAAATTTACTGTTTTTATGCACTTCGGTATTTTGAATTTTGAACCATTGGGCCGATGCCACTGCTGGGGGACCAGAGGTCCCCGGGGGTATTCACAAGCCCGATAGGCAGACTTGTCTGACATGAGAATTTTACCTTGCGTATTATAGAAATTTACTGTTTCTATCAAAATTCTAATCACTTAAAAATACTGAGGCTTCATTCCGTGTATTGCACTCGGTAGATGCCCTTGGTACTGGATTTGGCTTCCTATTTCGATATTTTTGGAAATGAGTACTTCTTTTAAGACTACCTTTAGATTATGGCTTTCCATATTATTTGATTTTAATGCCGCTGTTGAGAGGTTACTCCTTGAAACACGTGTACAGCATAACGAAATTTACTATTTTTATGCAACTTCGGTATATTTTGTATTATAATAGAAAACACAACCAGATTTTTTTTTCAATATACATTTTTGTTATCTGTGCATATAAGCTGTATGTAAGATGAAGGACAAATTTCGTGAGAGCTCAAAGTAAAGGATAAATGGTCTCAAAATTTGATTAAATATGACATTTTACGCTATGAAAACATTGTTGAAATCATAAAATATTTACAAAATGTGTCAATATGATTAAAAATGTAGTTGAAACTAGCTAATGATAGTCTGTTCCTGTGCATTGTATTTTGATATTAATGAACAATCAATTTAAGTTAAACGGACATCAATAATTCTTCACAAATATATAGAAGTGCAAAGAAGTAAAGATTGAAAAAATTTTTTGCCCCGTCGTCAAATTATGTTTTTTCAATATCCGTAGAATTTCGCATGCAGATAAAAAATCTAAATATCAATAGACGACAAAGAAAATATACCAACATGATATCACGTTACAGTCTGACTGTGTGACCCTGAATTGTGAAATCCCTTCATTCTAGTTAAGAATATTTACTCGAAAGATTTATTACTTTCCAGTCAATGTAAATGTCTTCATCATAGTCATGACCCGATGTTGCTATTGTCCATGCATTGTTCGCTCCTTTGGTTCTCACTTACTTTTGTATCATACGTAATAATTTCCACTTTATTATTTGGACTCTTTTAAATTGCAATTCAATTTTCCTCTGACAGTATTTGACTTTGACATTTCTGGGTAAACAAATATTTTAGTCCACTTCCGACCCCCCCCCTTTTTTTTAAGTCCCCTCTTCAAAATAAAACATGTTAACACGAGCATAACTCGACGCACTTGTGGAATTTGGCTCATTTTTAGACCCATCTACTGAAATTTTTGTAATTTCGTTTTCCGTTCAAGTTTTTCTTTCAGTTGCTTCAAATTGTTGACCACATGCTTCCCAGTTATAAAAACGAGGTTTCAAATTATTGCTTATTGTACTGTTATATGATCTTTATAAAAAAAAAACTCAAGTTTTTACAATTATTATACCCAATAAGTTCTATATAGCGCTATTTTCTTTAATATAAAACATGTTACGACGATTTTATTTTCAAATGGCAAAATACATGGATCTTTGAATATTTTCGTTTTTAAATAAGTTTTGTCTTTCTTTTGCCTAATATTATTTTTAGCAGACAACTATGATTTAAAATATGTATCAAATGAAAGCTTATTATATTTTCTTTACAACTATTAATGGCGGTTTTTTGGGTAATATAAACATCATACATCAATAAAACTTGAGCCTAACGCAACAAATTTACTCTAAAATTGTCATTTTTTGTCTATTTTCCCATAAAAATTACCAGGATACGCAAAATATATGACAATATTGCATATATAATATTATGATTCGGTATTTCAACAGCCATTTTTGGACTTAAACTCAATTTTTTGCCCGAAATAGATGAAAAATGGGAATTTTTACAATTTTACAAAGTTTACTGTTAAATCGTTATATATATAAAATCTGGATGATATATATGCGCATATGCCAATTAATTGTACCAAGCGACACATTAGCTGTCTGAAAACATTGTTTAGAAAGACAAAGAGTGTTTAATGTGACTCTTCATACCAAAAATCTTACCCCTAACCCAAAAAAAATTTACCTAAAATTGTATATTTTTTGTCCATGTTCGCATGAAAATAACCAGAACACATAAAATGTGCGTTGTATATGACAATGTTGCATGAATTACATCATGATTTGGTTTTTAAACAGCAATTGAAACTCAATATTTCCCCCAAAAATTCAGGAAAAATGGGAATTTTCAACTTTTCAGATGTGCTATAGTTCACTATTAAATCGCAATATGTGTCAGATCTATAGAATATATCTGCAGATTTGCCAATTGAATGTTCTAAACGAAACGTCTGTTGTCTTAAAGCATTGTTTAGAAAAACAAGGAGTGTTAAACGTGACTCAAAATACCGAAATCTTAGTCCTACCCCAAACAAATTTTCCCTGAAATTGTCAATTTTTTACTATGTTCGCATAAAAATAACCAGAACACGGAATACGTGTGTTGTATGTGACGATGTTGCATGAATTTTATCATGATTTGGTATTTTTAACAGCCATTGGTCGACAAAACTCAATATTTCTCCAAAAATTGATGAAAAATGGGAATTTTCAAAAATTCAGATCTGTCCATAGTTCACTGTTAAATCGAATATATATATCAAATCTATCTGCAAATATGCCAATTAATTGTTCTATGCGATACATTAGTTGTCTGATAACATTGTGTAGAAAAACAAGGAGTATGCAATGTGACTCTAAATACCTAAAATTTTACCCCTACCTTAACAAATTTTCCCAAAAATTGTCTATGTCAGGATAAAAATAACCACCACACGCAAAATCTACGTTGACTATAACAAAGTTGCATGAATTCTATCACGATTTGGTATTGGAAATCCCACTTGTCATCTTGAACACAATATTGTGTCCAAAATGGATGAAAAATCGGAATTTTTAGCATTTCAGATATTTCAAAAAATTCACTTTTTAAAACGTTATATGTGGCACATCGGGAGAATTTATTTGCAGATTTGCCAATTTCTTGTTTTAACCGATACATAAATTATCTAAAAACACTGCTTAGAAAAACAGGGAGTGTTCAATGTGACTCTAAATACCGAAAATCTTACCCCTAGCCCAACAAAATCAAATAAAGTCCTTTACATATATATGAAGATAGCATACTCATGTTTTATTTTTTTTGCAAATATTCATTTCATATATGGTTATATGTAATTTTAAGACCAAAATATGGTTAAGATTGAATATTTTTCGCGATTTTCGTGCAAAACGAATTTCCAGCAATAAAGAGTTATACGAAATCCAATTTTAATTTCCGAATTACTGCCCATAAACCACGCGCATGATCTCATTTTTGATATATGTGAGTCTCTGTGTATTTTGGTGTTTGAAAATGATATGTCATTGGATCTTTATACAATGTTTAAGCTTTTCAAGCTGAATGAAATAAAAAATAAAAAACCATGGGTGAGATCAGGCGCATTGGTGGAGCAAGCATCTCCTGCTTCTTATAAGACACCCGCCGTGAGGATATATTCTCTCATAAAATGTTTCGAAACTATGCTTTCCGCAAATTCCATGACTGTTTATTGAGTTTCACAATTAAGACGTCCCCAGTAGGGGTGAGATAAAGATCTAGCTTTGCAATAAAGAGTATTACTTTGAGATAATACTTGGTAAATGGAAACTGTATCAGATACTAAACAGCTAAAAGGAAAAAGGACTGTATGATAAACAACGCTCAAACCGGTGCAAGCGGCCCTCTTGAACTTACTAAGAGATATGAGTAAAGATCATTGTTGATATCTTCATGATGACTTTGTTCCATTTTGGTTTTAGCATTTATTTGTAGAGTTTGCATTTACTCAATATCCCTTCATTGATAACTTAATTGTACTAAAATACATTAACCGGTAATTAGTTCGTCAGAAACTAGGTTCAGTTTTCATAAAGTAAGTGAACTGAAGTGCAGCTTCAATTGAAACGTTTCATTTTATCTGTGCCGAAGAGGCAAAAACTGTATAACAGAAACTTAGGTTTTTTTATTATTTATAACGACCGGGCCTATACCTCTGCTTGTGCACTGTTTGTCAAACCCTGTAGCCAGTACAAGTGTGCTGGCCTGACAACATATTTTATTTGTCTAAATTGAAAAAAAAAATGTGAAAAGCTGAGGAGTATCTCCCTTATGAATAAAAATTTTCTTATGTGTTTTGAGTTTTCTATTTACATTCAATTGCTACTTTAATCTTCTTAAGGATGTATTCTTCTGATGTTTCAGTCTCGTTGAAATCTCGTTTTGAAATAATTTTTAAAACATTTATATTTTATGTACAATAGCAATGAATTAACAAAATTTATGTTCATCTTTAAATTGTGTCAAAAAATTATTCATTACTGTCAAGTGCTTTCAGAGTAATCTCAAATTGAAGATAAATGCCCTAATTGGCTGTTGGATTCATGTCAAATTTTCACAAAATAGGGGTTGGGTTAGAAAAAAGTCATTTTATGAAAAAAAATATGCACTTATGATTTATTTTTGCTTTTTTTTAAAAATAGTATCATATAATTTTGCAATAAAAAATCACAAAACAAATGAAGTTTAAGTTATTAGTCGTTTAAAAAAATTAGAAAATCTAATTTTTTAGTGAAATATGGAAATGCTGAAATAGCCCATAAAAAGAAAATAGGACAAAACTTTTTTATATGAACACTAACATATGATTTTTGGGGCCGAATTTGTTCATTCCTTCTATTTACAGCTTTTCATAAAGTATGAGAAAAAGTTAAATACTCTTAGCCAGATTTTTTCAATGAAAGTAGTCTAAAAATGGGTAAAATGCCTAAAAATGCGCAAAAGTGCTAAAATTGGTCACTTTCAAACAGCTGTAGCAAAATGATTTGCACAGCAACCTATGAATGTTTCTTTATATATTGAATTTATAGGCTAAGAACATTGCAAAAATCAAGGTTTGAAAAAAAGCTAAATACTTTAAAATTTTGGCTCCTAAGAAGGGTACATCCTTAAGCTTAAGCATATGTTTCCCTTTATTGTTTTCAAATGTTTTTATTTGATCTGCACTGAAGAGACACAAGTTATCGAAATAGTCATATGCAGAAACCTAATACACAGTAAAGTAAGTGAATGTAAGTCTTAAGCGTATCACACAAAGACAAGAACAATATCGGGAAAACAAAGAAACAGGGATATAAGAAGAATGACTTCGATATTTTATTACATGTACTCATTATTTGACAATTTCAAAGCTTAGCAGACAGCACAATTGGCTTCCGTAACAGAAAACGGAACTGAAAAAGAAATTGAAAAGTGTTTAAAGATGATGAGAACATATCTTGTTTAAATACTGTAAATATAAAAAGATATACCATTGAAAAAAATATTTGCTAACTCGGGTGCATCCTTCTTATTTCATTGTTAGACACCGTTGTAGGAAATGTGGTAGCTAGATGCAAATCATTTAATTTATAGAATAACTTACTCCTGATTACCAGGAAACAACCAATTTCCTATCAGATCTGAGTTTGTCTGTTGTATGTTGCAAAATTCGGGCACCATGAATTCGTTATGTCTCAAATCTCTAAAGGGGAGACAATATTTTTTTTATTTTTCCGTCTGTCCGTCACAAACACAAAAAATACCGAAGTTGCATAAAAACAGTAAATTTCGATATGCTGTACACGTGTTTCAAGGAGTAACCTCTCATCAGCAGCATTAAAATCAAATGATATGGAAAGTCATAAACCAAAAGTAGTCAAAGAAGAAGTACTCATTTCCAAAAATATCGAAATAGATAGCCAAATCCAATACAAAGTACATCTACCGAGTGCCATACACGGAATGAAGCCTCAGTATTTTTAAGGGGTAAGAATTTTGATAAAAACTGTAAATTTATATAAAATGTAAGGTACAATTTTCATGTCAGACAAGTCTGACTACTAGACTTGTGAATACCCTCGGGGACCTCTGGTCCACCAGTAGTGGCATCGGCCCAATGGTTCAAAATCCAAAAAATACCGAAGTTGCATAAAAAAAGTAAATTTCGATATGTGGACGCCCATTCTCCTTATTCTTGCATCTAGTTTTTACCAAACTTCACAGAATTGTTGACCATTTGTCCTAGTTGTGAATATTGTCTTGCCGAATCGGTCGTCATTTTTTGTTGCAGTTATGCCCCTTTCTGACATAGAATTTGACATAGAATTTTGATACATTAAGTTTGGGGACGCTAATTCTTCTACAATTATCATCGGATTTCAACTAGTTTACCTTTATGCCTATTTGTGCATATTGTGTGGCCGGATTGATCTGCCAATATTCTCTTTTTTGACAAAGAATTTTGTTAAAAAATGGGTTTTGTACGCTAATTATCCCATATATTTTATCTGATTTCTATCAAGTTTCACAGAATCGTTGACTTTTAAGCCTAGTTGTGCATACTGTATGACTGGATGGATCGGCTAATTTTTGTGGAATTATGCTACGTTTTTGAATATAATTCTGCTAAATTAAATTTGGAGTAGGTTCGGTATGGCCGGTTTTTGGCCCAAAAAATTAAAAGCACATTAGTGGGAATGTATCACTCTTTTTGCCATGTTTAATGTCATATTAAGTTGAATCAGTCATTTTTTGTGAAAACATATCTCAATGACTCAAACTTAGTCTTTAAACGGAATTGTTACACATTTGTTAAAAATTGCAATATTTTACCCAGTTTTAAGCTCGGATAGTAGTGGCCACATGCGTGTTCAGCAAGATCTTTTAAGTATGTTATGTATACTTGTTAGTTAAATCATATATGAAATTACTGTGAATGAACATGAGTGTGGTCTTTACTAATTTTAACGAAGAGTGTATAAAGTTCCACCAAAAATAGTGAGATTTTCAATATTCTTGGAATTTAGCCACGTTTATGACGTCAGCAATTAGAATATTTGCACTTAAATGCAAAAATGTACCTGGATTTTTATAAAGAAACAATTACACTATTCATATGATGATTAACAATATATAGTATTAATAATTAGAAATACCCAATATTTTAGGGCTAAAAACGGGTCATACTGAAACTTCTCCTTTGTGGTTGCTAATTTTCCCCATCTTTCAAAAGATTTCTACCAATCTTTACAGAATCGTTAACCATGATACATAGTTGTGCATATTGTCTGGCTGGATTGATCAGCCAATTTTTATGAGTCTTATGCCTTTTTTGTCATAGAATTGTGCTTGATTAACTTTATTGACGCTAGTTCTTTTATTAGATTCAACCAAACTTTACAAATTGTATACATCCATGCCTAGTTGTGCATATTGTCTGACCGGATTGATTGGCCAATAATTGTTTGAGTTATGCCCCTTTTTGACAAAGAATTCTGATAAATTAATTTTTAGGCCCCTCATTCCTCACATCTTATGTTATATTTCAAGCAAGCTTTATAGAACCATTGACCATCATGCCTTGTGCAAATTTCCTGGCCGAATTGATCGGCCAATTTTTTGTGGTAGTAATGCTCCTTTTTGTCATAGAATTTTGTTAAATTAACTTTGTTGACGCTAATTCTCCCATATTCTTTAGTGGATTTTAACCAAATCTCACAGAATTGATGACCTTCACGCCTAGTTGTGCATATTGTTTTGGCTGAATAGATCAGCCATTTTTTTTTGTTGGAGTGTTGCGCCTTTTTACATTGAATTTTGATAAATTAACTTTGTCGACGCTAATTGTCCACACATTTTTCAATGGATTTTTCGCAAACTTTACAGAATTGTTGACCATCTTGCCTAGTTGTGCTAATTTACTGGCCGGATTGGTCGGCCGATTTTTGTGGGAGTTATGCTCATTTTTGTCATTGAATTCATGATAAATTAAGTTTGTTGACACTTATTGTTCATTGGATTTCAACCAAACTTCACATGATCGTTTTTTTTAATCAAAAACACACTTCTAGTTTATTATGCCGCAAATGTCAATTGAAATTCCATAAAGAATGAATTTCGGGCAGCCGAATGCAAATTTGCATTTTTTTTTCTTTTTTTAAGACAAATCATAAACACGGATAATAATAACTGGTTTCTGTTCTGTTCGGTTTTATTCTAATAAATGTAGCAAAACGTATTTAGTGTTTTTCTGCTAAGTTATCCTATTTTGACAGCCCTGTATACTTGCAAGGAGTATTTGTTTGTTTGTTTTTTATTCGCTCCATTGTTTCCTTCGGTATTCAACTTTTTTCATGAAAATAAATGTTTACCTTAGATATAATAGTTGTAGAAAAAATTCTTTGATCATATACCCATGTGTTGCATGCCTTTAAGCAGCCATTGATTTCTATAGTACAAGTTGAAACATTTAAAACTTCTAATCCATCGGTGGTGTTGACATAAACTGTTCCTGGTGGACTGTACCTATCCCCTTCAAATGCTTTGCACCTTTAAAGCGACACAACTATTTTTTACACCTTTTATCACTAATGTGTATGTAACAAACATTAATTATCACCATGAATTTGAATATATTTATGAAAAAAAAAAGAATTGTTTCGACAAATTCATAAGTTGAGAATCGAGAATCAATGTATATAACCTCCAATTTATATGATCAGGTTGGGGGGAACCCCGATTGGGCTTTTATATCCCAATTAGGCTATTATATCCCAATGGGGATATATAGCTATATCCCAATTGGGATATTTGACAACTTATTTGTTAATAACATTTTGGGGTTTAATGCTGCATCATGATACATGGAAATAATAAATATATAGGGTTAGAGCTTTCAGGGGATATACTTCTGTTGTTAAAAGAATGCTGCAAATTTTCTGCAGATCGACGAATGATAAAAATAATTGGTCACTTTGATTTAGCGATAATTTAAGCTTTAAGGAGTTAACAACCGTTCTTTGCTGCTTCTCTGGAAGAAATATCTATTTAGAGTCAATTTAAGCGAACTGTGATAGTAAAAGAAAAAAAGTTTTTTTTTGTAAACAAATGAGTTATGGAGAAAAAGTCATGTGAATATGATTTTTTATTTCCTTTAGAGTTTCCTCTCTTTGTCCATGTCTTATAAAATACTGTGAATGTGCAAATTGCTAAATACCGAAGTTACTGTAAATTTGAATTCTGCATATGCGCATTTCGACAACCTATGTCTCTTCAGTGCAGATAAAATCTAAATGTTTGGAAGACCATTAACTCAAAGATGTTTAAAAACTGATAGAGAACAAATAACAAATGTGATCTAAATGTAAAGCCAAAATCAGCTAAGGACAGAGCTTTGCATGAGGGAGATACTCCTTAGTTTTCAACAAAATTTACAAAAATATGTAGGTTATAGCTATGGTGGTTGAAGCCTCAATATCTTTACATATTTTACAAACTAAACTTCAAAATTTATTTTTAAAATATTTCACAGACATCTCGTTTCTCTTGCCTTGATAATCTAATTATTTATATTTGCGATAATCTGGAATTATGATAGAACATGTAGAATCAAATGCATAATTTTACATTCTTAAAATGTCTGTTCTGATGAAATGAAGCATTATTAAAAAGATGTCGATATGTCATTTGATGACTAAAATCACGAAGTTTCTCATATTCTATGTTTCATTACGCGGCATTGAAATTTGAAAAAAAAACTGGTCAAATACCCCAATTGGGATATAACCGTATATCCCAATTGGGATATAAAAGCCTTATTGGGATATAATAGCCCAATTGGAGTTTCCCCTAACCTGATGATTGCTACCTCATAACGCGCTACAAACATATATCTGATTTGAACACAAAAAAAAGATGAAAAATATGTAAACAAGTTATTTAATTATAATTATACTTCTCTCATTGCATGCACATAAGATAAAATAATTATAACTACCAAAATGAACAAAAACATAAAGTATTTTTTTAAATACGCCACTTACCTATGCTTATGTTCTCCGAAAACAAAATTTGATCTGTATGTTGTAAGTGCATTAAATATAGACGATGCTGACAAAAGAAGCACGAATACTCTCTGGTAAAGGCCAAAGTCCCCAATCTGCTTCAGTAGATCGTCATATCCTATCATGGTAGCAAGTCAACAATGACAAAAACAACTTCTCCAAATACTAAACGATGCGTATGAAAATAATCTACTTCATATAAAATGTCTATTGAATCTTTGCAAACCGCACGAACATGTTTTTCTGAAATTCTTAATAATCATGCAAATTTTTCATCACTAAGAAGAATTCGAGCATTTTGTACGCTTACCAACTAGTATTGCAGTATAATGATTTCTTCAAATTAGGTGGAATGAATTATACGTGCATATTTTATTACTTTTTGAACATAATGTCTAGACGCACATTAAATTCTATGTTTAACATCTATATAAATAACAAAATACCGAAGTTACTGTGAATTTAGTTTCTGCATATGTGCATTTCGATAAATTATGTCTCTTCAGTGCAGCTGAAATCAAAACATTTTGAAATCCGAAATTTAGATATTGCATATTTCACGAAAGGATATGGAGTAAATGAACATGAGACCATAACACATATGTTAACTCCAACTGCAATAATTTAAATGAGCTGTATGGCCATTTCGGAAATTAATTCCTCATCAGCAGCACTAGAACCATGTCTTCAAATAAAATTGGTTTTCGGGCCAGCACCGAAGTACCAGCTACTGGGTTGATGAATAACCTCGGGAACAAACAGTCCACCAGCAGTGGCATCGGGCCCATGGTAATAAATAACAAAATACCGAGGCTACTGTGCACTTGGTTTCTGCATACGCGCATTTCGACGTTTATATGATTATAAATAATATTACACAAGCTCAACATTTCCAAGAAATAACAAATGGCTATGTCATTTTTGATTGTAAACAGATTCATGTGACAGATATTCAAGATACGAATAGTATCATCCCTCAAAAATTGCATGAATAGTAGCGAGTACTACAGTAAAATTTGGATGAGACATAAAATGATATAGTGAATTCCAAGATCTTACCCTGTTTGTGGATCTTTAATTTACGAAGTCAAACTTTTGAGCCAAATGGGAAATGCAATATTCGTGTATTGTAGATTAAACACCAACCAATAGCACGGATCTATATCCGATGTTGTCCCTTGCATTCCGTCTTATTGAAATCATCGATATCTATTGGAAGACCAGTTTCGTTGAAAATTAGACGTAAAATGGTGTCAATCTCGGAAATGACGACCGTTTTGAAAGTTTTAAATGCAAATTTACGAACTAACTTATCAAAAAATAAATAAAGTGTAGTAAGTAATCAATGCATTATGAATGGTGCTTTAGTTTCAGGTTATTAAGGATGTATTCTCCTGAGTGGGTAAAAATCTCCTTGTGCCAAGTTTTCTTTTTTTTCGAAACTTATATTCTTTAAATATGAAGATTCCGAAAAACCATTTTTGTAGAGAAAACCAAATGCCAGTGTGCATTTCTTTTGCTTTTATCATTTGGACCTGTTTTTGGCCGTTTTGTACAAATTACATTAATTTTGGCCTACTTTGGGCCATTTCCGGTAAAATATTTTCTGTAAAAGATTCCAAGCTGTTATACCTCGTGAATTTAAAGAAATATCATTAGTTAGAACGTCAATTTTTCAGACAATAATTGCAAGATCTTTCACCAGTTCTCACCAAGATAACATGTTGGGATTTGATTTTGTTAATTTATTTCGGTCAAAAATGTGATGTAAACACAAGCTATTAACTTATTTAGGCTTTTTCTTAACGGTTGCTAAGGACTCTTTCCAAAATAAGCTTGTTGCTCAGGACAGAAAAGTAGCTTCCAGTTGGCAATGTCATTTTTTTTCCTCTTTACAACATTACCATGAAAGATTACGTTGTTGCTAGGGACCTTTAACCTTTAACCTTGATCTCATTTTATTGGCCATATTGTACCGAACATTTTCCCTTTTATATAGTTTCTTTGTATATTGGATGGCTTTTGAGTAAAAAGCAAAAACCTCTAAATCAGACTTCGAGAAATGGCCATCGGTCCAAACCAATTGTTAAAAAGAGTTGGACCCAACGAAATAAATGTAGATCTCAATGATATTAACATTTTCTCAATTGTATTTAATCATCTAACTTTAACATTTTGGAGTTTAACTTGAAAAAATGGCGTATTTTTGCAATATGTTTTCATAATTTTTATTGTTTTCAAGGTATACCAAAAACAAAAATGTGAATGGCAGCCATTTTGAAAATGGTGTTCAAAAATTGTTTGACGACAGATTTGTAATCAGGACCATGGAAGCTACCTAGAAAGCAAATCTTGTGGAAATCCGATGGCTTTCAAAAATTTGCATATGTAGGGGTCAAAAACACGTAATCATTGTTACAAAAGTAAAGTTAACTTAAATTTATTCCAATTTTTGCCTAATATTGATAAAAGTCTACCGGGAAATAGAAATGAGCACTTCTTTGATATTGTATATAGGAATACAAGTTAGGGTGATCAGTTTCATGTTTTCAGGTGTGGCATATTCTCCTATGCCTGATTGACAAGGTGGTACCATATTATCATATCTCCTCCTTGGTGGCGTTGAAATCCTTTCAGTGATGTGAATGTACTAGAATAATGCTTTTATTGAAAATTTCTCAAATCACTTAAACTGAATTTATGTATACATGTGTTTTATTAGGTAACCTCTTAGTCTCATTAGAATAAATCAAAATAGAAAGCCATAATCAAAAATATTCTAAATGAAGTACTAATTACCAAAACTAACGAAATAATAAGCCAGATCTAGTAGCAAAGAAGCAAAATGAGTGCAAAAGTGTGTATAAAGTCCCAATAATTTAAATTAAAATAATAGTAAAAAGGCAAAATGCATGTAAAATCAGTCCGACTACATGGCTGGTGAGTACCCCAGGGGGTGCTCTGATAAAGTAAGATAGAAATTGCTCTTCATATTTTCTTAATCACAAAAATATAAATGTACAGAAAAAGTCAACAAAACATCTGACTCTATAATGTAAATCATTCCTGCTATGTGAATAATTTATTTTATGTCTGTATAAATGCCCATTATCTCTATAAGAAAAAAAAATATAGGTACAAATCATCAATATGCAGCACTTATAAGAAACTAGTAAGTGAATGCATTAGCAATGGGCTGTGATTGCTACCATTATGGTACAGATGTAAACAGAACAACTAACTCGATGTGTCATTTTGTGCAACTTAACTTTATATACTAGGATAAAAAAAAATGCTAAGTGTCCGAATCGTGTCCGAATCATAGATCCAAGTAGTGTAAAAACAATAAAATGACTGAAGACAAATTCTTTGTACATAATAACTACTATCCCCCAAAAGAAAAAAAAGAAAACTTAACTATAAATGTTCCTACACTGATGTACTGTTCTGTGGTAGAAACAACCAATAAATTATTGTAAATCGAAGTCAGCAAAGATAAAACAAAATTGGCTCAAAATTAACTTTTTATTCAGACGAAAAATACTTATTTTACAAATTAAATATACAATATTTGACTTATCTGACAATAATGAAGTCCAAGTAAATATCCAAAATTATAGTTCATTAAAGTCCACCAATAAATGTCCAGATGAATATTCCTTATAATACTTACTACATAGTTGATAATAGATTAACAATAATTGATGTCGAAGCTCTGCCCTAAGCTGATTTTCGCTTTATATTTAGATCAAATTGGGTATTTGCTCTCTCTCAGTTTTTAAACATCTTTGAGTTTATGGTCTTCCAAACGTTTAGATTTTATCTGCACTGAAGAGACATAAGTTGTCGAAATGCGCATATGCAGAATTTAAATCATCTGTAACTTCGGTATTTAGTCATTGTTACCACTGGGTTGATGCAACTGCTGGTGGACTGTTAGTCCCCGAGGGTATTCACCAGCCTGGTAGTCAGTACTTCGGTGCTGGCCCGAATGCCGATACTATTTAGAACCTTACAATATCTAAATTTTTGTAAATTTTGTTGAAAACTAAGGAGTATCTCCCTCATGAAAAGCTCTGTCCTTAGCTGATTTTGGCTTTATATTAAGATCAAATTGGATATTTGTTCTCTCTCACTTTTTAAACATCTTTGAGTTTATGGTATTCAAAACGTTTAGATTTTATCTGCACTGAAGAGACATATGTTGTCGAAATGCGCATATGCAGAATTCAAATTATCTGTTACTTCGGTATTTAGTCATTTGTTACCACTTGGTCGATGCCACTGCTGGTGGACTGTATGTCCCCGAGGGTATTCAGCAGCCCAGTAGTCAGTACTTCGGTGCTGGCCCGAAAGCCGATACTATTTAGAACCTTACAATATCTAAATTTTTGTAAATTTTGTTGAAAACTTAGAAGTATCTCCCTCATGCAAAGCTCTGTCCTTAGCTGATTTTCGCTTTATATTTAGATCAAATTGGGAATTTGTTCTCTCTCAGTTTTTAAACATCTTTGAGTTTATGGTCTTCCAAACGTTTAGATTTTATCTGCACTGAAGAGACATAAGTTGTCGAAATGCGCATATGCAGAATTTAAATTATCTGTAACTTCGGTATTTAGTCATTTGTTACCACTGATTCGATGCCACTGCTGGTGGACTGTTAGTACCCGAGGGTATTCACCAGCCCAGTAGTCAGTACTTCGGTGCTGGCCCGATACTATTTAGAACTTTACAATATCTAAATTTTTGTAAATTTTGTTGAAAACTAAGGAGTATCTCCCTCATGCAAAGCTCTGTCCTTAGCTGATTTTGGCTTTATATTTAGATCAAATTGGGTACTTGTTCTTTCTCAGTTTTTAAACATCTTTGAGTTTATGGTCTTTTAAACGTTTAGATTTTATCTGCACTGAAGAGACATAAGTTGTCGAAATGCGCATATGCAGAATTTAAATTATCTGTAACTTCGGTATTTAGTCATCCAATACAAAATATGTGCCTAATAATCCTATATAAACTTACAAATCCTGTATAAACTATCAACTGACTGAATGAACCCTTTTCTGCTACCTTATTTATATACATTTATTCTTTCCAGAAAAATCATCACAAAATATAACTGGAACATTCTAATCAACTGATAATCACATGACTAAAATGATTATGTAAGGAAAACTTCTAGAAATTTCCAAGTGTTAAGAACTAAATTTAAATTCTAGAAATTTCTATATGTTCTAAACAAGTTACATAACTTGGCCAAACAAATTACATAATATTAAGGCCGTAAAAATAAAACCAATGAATATAATGCATTATAGAATATTTACAACATTTAATTACCTGTAACACCCCCCCCCCCCTCCAAAAGAAAATGTTTGAATGCAGTGAAGTGTTATGAAAATCAAATTCTTGACAATGCGTCTGCAATGATCTTTTCCTGTAATATGTCTTATGTCTAGATTAAAGCCTTGTAAAGTCAAACTCCACCTCAAAAGTCTTTGATTTTGATCTTTCATTTTATGAATAAATTTAAGAAGGTTATGATCAGTATATACAACGATAGGCTGGATTGAAGCTGTAACATAAATTTCAAAATGTTGTAAAGCCAAAATCAGAGACAAACATTCTTTTTCAATCGTGGAGTAATTTCTCTGGTGTTTATTAAATGTTCTAGAAAAATAACAAATTGGATGATACAGGACTATACCATCTTTACCTTCTTGTAATAAAACACCACCAGCAGCAACATCACTTGCATCTATCAAAATTAGGTGTTGCTAAAACTGGCGCACTTTCTAGGATGACTTTTAGTTCTTCAAATGCTGTATCACAACTTTAAGACCAAATGAACTTTACACTTTTTCTCAATAGTTTAGTCAAAGGCTCACTAATAGAAGAGAAGATTTGACAAAATTTTCTATAATATCGAGCCATTCAAACGCATCAATTGTTTCTTATTCTCAGGTTTAGGAAAACTAGAAATAGCACTTATTTTAGCATTAATAGGTTTTACATGACCTTGACCTACAATATGTCTTAAATTATTTACATAAGCACATCCAAATTCACTCTTGGAGAGGTTGACTGTTATCATACAAAATGTAGCACTGCTTAAACATTCAAAAAAGTTCGAAGTATCTGAAGATGTTCTTCCCAAGTATCACTATATATAACAATGTCATCAATGTATGCTTCACAACCGTCAATTCCAGAAATAACACTGTTGATGAGACACTGAAAAGTTGCCGGCGAATTTTTCATGCCAAATCATCACTTTGTATTGGAATAGTCCATTGGTTGTAACAAAAGCGGAAAGTTCTTTTGCACGGTCTGTAAGAGGAACTTGATAAAATCCTTTTAATAAGTCAATTTTTGTAATGTATTTAGCATTTCCAATTTTGTCAATACATTCATCAATGCGCGGAATTGGAAATGAGTCAGTTTTTGTACCACTGTTTAATTTTCTATAGTCCGTACACATACGATAAGTTCCATCAGGTTTTGGCACTAGAATACAAGGCCAGCTCCAATTGCTTTTGCTAGGTTAACTAAAGTCATTTTTTTAACAAATGATGAATTTCATCATGCAGGTACTTTTGTTTGATCGGATTCAGTCGATATGGATGCTGTTTTATCGGTACTGATTCACCAACATCAACGTCATGAAATATTTTATCTGTTCGTGTTGGAATGTCCGGAAACAAATGTTCAAATTCACGGAGTAACTGCTTCAACTGGTCCTTTTGAATCGTTGGTAAATACATTACTTGATGGAAAATGCCTGACATAAAGTTTGAACCTTGATCTGATTTAATAGATTTAGGTAGGCCGAACAAAGTAAAACATTTAGTTAAAGCCCTAATTATAGTTTTAGTCTTTATATTTCTTAAAGGAATAGCTTCAGGAAATCTTGTGGATGCACACATAATAGTTAACATGTATTGATTACCAGATTTTGTTTTTGGTAAAGGACCTACACAATCTATTAATATTCTACTAAAAGGTTCCTCAAAGGCAGGTATTGGTTGAAAAGGTGCTTTTGGAATAACTTGATTTGGTTTCCCTACTAAATGACATATATGACAAGACTTGCAGTAATTAAAATAATCTAATTTTTTGTTGTAAGTCTTATTTATACCTTAGTTTCCTGATAAGGAAGTATCATGGGCCATGCTTAATATCTCAGCTCTATACACCTTTGGTACTACAATTTGATACTTTACTGCCCATTCTGCATCAGCAGATACATCAGAAGCTCTCCATTTACGTATAAGAATACCATTCTTAGTAAAATAAGTGACAGTTTCTTGCAAAGACTCACTTTCATCAACAGCCCGATTGAAAGGACATGAAATTTCAGGGTCCTTATGTTCCTAGACGTAGACAAAGAAAAACCATCACCTTGAACCAATGAACTATCAGAAAACTCCAAAGGCTTGCTTGTTTTGACACCAACATCACTAAGCTGACTCATAAATGTATCCGACAAATCTAAACCAGTGCTATTTTCATCACCTTTCGGAGCTTCCACACATTTCTTGTTCATAGCATGAGTAACTGCACAGGCAGGATACAACTCAGAAAACTCCTGTTCAGCAGAATCAGGAACTTGATCAAAAGAATGCTTGTCTGTCACAATAGGATTTCTTTGAAATTTATCCCCAGCTGAATCATTACCAAGAAGTTGAACACCTTCAAAAGGCATTGATGATTTGATACCTAAGGTCACAGGTCCAGAAACAATGTCTGAAGACAAATAAACATTATGGAGATGAATAGCAGTATAACCACTTGAATCTACCCCTTTAATAAGAACATTTCTACCAGTACTAGAAACATCATCAAACCGCAGGGTCTCCAACAACAAAAGAGACTGTGAAGCTCGAGTATCTCTTAAAATTCGAATAGAGGTAGAATTACAAAATCACTCAAAAGCGACACAAAACCCATCACTAATAAATGGTTCAAAAATCTCCATAATGGGACTAGATGGGGATTTGACCTCGACCTTACTAACAGGGTCAGAAACAGACTTCACATCAGAAAAAGAACTATGCACATCTGAATCAAAATGAGGCAAACATTGTGACGACCTAACAAAACCACTGGGTTTTACTTCACTTTCCTTCCTTTGCTTTAACCTATAAAAGTCAGATATCAAATGGCCTTCCTTCTAACAATAATTACACGAAATCGACTTAAATGGCCTCTATGACTGTGAGGGAGGATAGGATTTGGACGAGCTATTTACTGGACGTTGCTTACTATTTACATCATTTGAAGGTTTGGATGAAAAATTTGTAGGATTATTATGTCTGAAAAATTTCTGTGGTTTATTAAAAAAATGTGTTTTATGAGTAAGTGAAAAATCATCAGCTAAACGTGCAGCAATGTCCAGTGTTTCAGCTTTTTGTTCATCAATAAAAGTTTTAATATCAGTACTAATACACCTTTTAAATTCTTTAATTAAAACTAGCTGACGCAATTTCTCATGATTGTTATTTATTTTCTTTGATGAACACCAACGATCAAATAGTTGCTCTTTAGTTCTAGCAAACTCTACATAGGTTTGGTCACTCTGTTTTTCTGCATTTCTAAATTTGTGTAGGTAAGCTTCAGGGACTAGTTCATAGTCTTTAAGAATTAACTCTTTTACAGTGTCATAATCTGAAGCCTGTTCTACTGACAACTGAATGTAAATTTCCCTTGCTTTACCAATTAACACACTCTGTAATAACATTGACCAATTGTGTTTTGGCCACTTTTAATTCTGAGCTATTTCCTCAAAATGCTGAAAATATTTGTCTACATCCTTTTCTTGAAAAGGAGGGACCAACCTGATGTTTTTAGCATCATCAAATGGCTGAATTCTGAGAAAGATGCTGATTCTTTTCAGCTAATTCCATTTTTTTCATTTCTATTTAACAATTTAGCTCTCTTTCTTTTTCTCTATCCTGCTGTTCAATTTGTAATTTTCTTTTTCTTTCCTGTCTTTCTATTTCTAATTTTCTTCCTCTTTCCTGTCTTTCTATTTCTAATCTTCTTATTTCTAATTCTTTCTGAATTTCTAATTTTTTAATTTCCAAATTAATGGTTTGAATGCTTAAAGTCTCCAAAACAGATTTATCAAAAATATCTTCTTCAACCAAATAATTTGCAATCACATTTTGAATTTCTAATTATCTCATTCCTGATTTAACATTTAATTTCAAATGTTTTCCTAAAATAATCAATTCATCCCTTTTAAGCTTCTCAAAATTCTCCACCTGACACGTAGACATGAATTGTTCTGGATCAATTGACATTTTATAAAATTTTTATTGCTGCCTTTTAAAATTGTTCTATTTAAAAAAAAAATTAATAATTTCTTTTTTAAAACAACTTCAAAGATCCCGGACGACCCCCCAATTTCTGTTATGTGGTCGAAACAACCAATAAATTATTGTAAATCGAAGTCAGCAAAGACAAAACAAAATTGGCTCAAAATTAACTTTTTAATCAGATAAAAAATAGTTATATATGACTTATCTGACAATAATGAAGTCCAAGTAAATATCCAAAATTATAGTTCACTGAAGTCCACCTATAAATGTCCAGATGAATATTCCTTATAATCCTCACTAAATAGTTGATAATAGATTCACAATAATTGATGTCGATTACCAATTCAAAAGATGTGCCTAATAATCCTATATAAACTTACAAATCCTGTATAAACTTAATAAACTGACTGAATGAACCCTTTTCTGCTACCTTATTTATATACATTTATTCTTTTCAGAAAAATCATCACAAGATATAACTTGAACATTCTAATCAACTGATAATCACTTGACTAAAATGATTCTGTTAGAAATTTCAATGTGTTAAAAACTAAATTTTTATTCTAGAAATTTCTATATGTTCTAAGGTGTAATAACCTTGACCATTGTTTTTTGTCAACAAGTTACATAACTAGGCCAAACAAATTACATAATATTAAGGCCGTACAAAATAAAAACAATGAATAAAATGCATTATAGAATATTTACAAAATTTAATTACCTATAATAGTACTTGATCGCCAGTATTCAATTAGTAAATCGGTAAATTATTATTGCAATCAACATCAGATGGACGAATTACAATATCACTACACGGAGAATATAGTCCAATTATATGACAAACAATAGATTAATTCATTTTCATCAAGATGTTATACCAAATAACAAATTTAGTGATTTTAAATAGAATCATTCATTTATCAAAATGATAAACAGTTGGCATGATCGATTATTACTACGACATATATGTAATTTGTAAATAATTAGTATACATATTTTATATCAAATATAATTACGTCAAATATCAATAGTTAGTTAGTAATTAGTTATAAAGCACAAGTTCATAGCATACACTAAATTTATGTACTGTCTATTAAACTGGAAGACAGCTAGATAAAATTCACACATTTTTTCTATTATGGTGTTATTCTCCATGGTCATTAACCATTAAAGCAATATGGCACCGACAAACGGGCTTTCGGCTGTCAGTCAGAGATAAAGGATATTTGTATTGTGGATTTCCAGAATGGGAAAATTGTAACTGTAACATTGACATATGAGTTGTTTTCTGCTTAATGTATTTGGTAACAGCTGAACAGACCCTTACTTATAAAAAGTCCGGTGATTTAGTCTACCACTTGTGCATTCGGAGATGGCAACATGCTTCATATATAAACAATAGAATTTCCCACAGGTCTATTGGACATTCAGAGACAACGCTAAATCAAATGTACGTTTGTATGGATATTTACACAACTGCATCACTATTGCAATTCAAAGGCTTCACGTCTGGGGAATGTTCATTGGTTTATTTAAAATCCTATAGTTTAACTCTGAACATTTGTCGGATGCCACACAGCCAATTAATACTTTGAATCTGTAAATTTATGAAGGAATCAAATGCTGCTTGAATTGATTTTCATTATATGCCAGAAGTGATAGAGAAAAACAGCATATTACGTAAAACAGTTGCAGAGAAAAGGGAATATTTGGAGGAGGAGGGCTAGCTTTGCAGGTAAGTCTTGTTTGGTTGCATGTCATTAGTCTAACAAAACTGTCTTTTAAGCTGTCTTCTGTATAGGAGATAATCTTTGATATCCGTGTAGCAAAGATGCCGTCGTTTGCATGAATTTCATCGAAATCTGCTTATTGAGTATTTCTGTCTTATTTATGTCAAAGGACACATCTAACAACTCCTCGTCAATATCAGGATTGTCAACCGTGAAATCTATTCCTTGAAAAATATAGCATTATCCAACGAGATAACAGGATAAATGACAAACTACATTAGAATTATTTCTTATTGTTATGATAATTTAGCAAAGAGCATACAAATTTCAAAATGTGCTCATTTGTCAAAATCAAACTAGTGTTAACGGTTTCACAGCTGTCTTAGTATAATCAACCATTTAGGTATGAAAGCCACATTCAATTCATTCACAGTGCATTTGATGATGCCATATAAATGGATATCATAGTTTTATGACGTCATCGGTTTATGTTAAAAACATTCATCGGAGAGCTAAATGTTACAACTATAAAGGGTTAAAGGGAAAAAAAAAACACAAATGTATGCATGATAACCAAACATTTCTTTTGGAAAGAAGACCTTGGAAACCTATAACCTTAGAATAGGTGTCATTATTAATTTTTATGTCGGAATGCATGCATGTGTATTTCAGTAAAAAAATCTATGAACAAAGCAACAACTCCAAAATTCTCGACGTATTTCAGTATATATATATATATATGTACTTATCTATGTATATAAAAGATGGGTGACAGGAAACATCTACAATTGTTGAAAATTACAGTCACATGCCACAATCTGCCAGGGAGATAAACAGGAAAAACATAAACAAGACAAAAGTCAAACGATAGGAAATCGGGACAGCCGGGCTTGGTACCGGCACTAGAAAAAGCCAGCGGTACGGTTAAACCGGTTTATGGGTAACCAAACCTCCCCTTTATCTGTCCCGTTTCCCTATAGTATCATAAACGTACGAATAAAACCCAATACAGGTAGACTACTTACTCCATAACCACAATCTTGAAAGGAGAGAACATGACCATACGGAATTTTGAAAGATTGGTCAAAGGTGCTCGCCGTTAAACTGCCGGCTAGCTCAAGGAGCCTTGTCTGCTGGTAAAACACTGTCGCACTACGGAAGAAAAATCAGACTCAAAATTTCCCAAAGGGTTTGGTCAAGAATCGTCATATAGTTGTCAGTGCTTCGGTGCTAACCCGAAAACCGATTTTATTGAATCTTGCAATATCAAATTTTACAAAATTTTGTTTAAAACTAAGGTGTATCTCCCTCATGCATAGCTCTGTCCTTAGCTGAAGTTTGGCTTTTCTATTTAGATCCTTTTGGTTATTTGTTCTCTATCAGCTTTTACATGTTTTTTGGTTAATGGACTTCCAAATGTTTTGGTTTTATCTGCACTGATGAGACATAAGTTGTCGAAATACGCATATGCAAAAAATAAATTAACAGTGACTTCGGTACTTTGTTAGTTATATTTAAGTAGACATCGGCAGTATCAGTAAGAAGCCAGTATGTGTGTAATATTTTCAGGTCACTGGATCAAAAAGATAATATTACAGATGAAAGCAAAGTATCCTATCGATATGCCCTATTAAGTAAAGAATGTAAGTTACGTCCCAGCTTTTCTGGACCTTTGATGAGATTTTGGCATTTCTTAACAACATTTCCGTAAAAGCGAGGATTAAAAATGCCCATAGTAATAAGCTGTTTGCGAGTGACGCCATATTTATATATCAAATCTTCATTTCTATTATGGAACTTCTTAAAAGTGTTCAACAACTTATAAAATCTGTAACCTTGTTGTAAAAGTTTGGCATTGATAGAAAGCATACGTTTATTAAAATCGTTAAGAGTAGAACAAACGCGTGCGAATCGGACTAGTTGAGAAAAATAGACCCCGTAGGATGGAGCTATAGGAATGTTGCCGTCAAGGAAAGGGAAATTAGTAATAGTGAAATCAATATCATCCCTTTTATAATATATTTTAGTTTATATTTTACCAGAGTCAATAATGAGAGTTAGATTCAGAAAAAGTGTTTTGAGTCGTTTTTAGCTTTATTTAATTTCAGATCTTGTGGGTAAATGATGTCTACATAATCTAAAAACTGGAGATTGTCAATAGTGAGGATATCGTTTGTATGTATGAATGTATTTTGTATATGTGTGTATGAAGATAACAGGAAATACTTAGAATGGCCGAAAACATAGTCACATGCCACACATTAACAAGGAACTGTACAAGAAAAGGCCCGCAATAAAAATACAAAAGACAAACGTAAACAACGATATGAACTCGGGACAGCCGGACTTGGTACCGGCACTAGCAAAAGCCAGCGGTAGGATGAAAACGGTTTATGGGTACTCAAACCTCCCTTTTCTCTATCCCGTTTCCCTAGAGTATAATAAACAAACGGATAAAACCCCCCAAAACAGTAATACTTCTAACTCCATGACCACAATCTTGAAAAAGAAAAAAATGGACAAAACGTAGTTTTAAAAGATTGGTCTAAACTGCTGGCTAGCTCAATGAGCTTAGTCTGCTTGTAAAACACTGCCGCTCTACGGAAGAAAAATCAAATATATACATGCAAGTTAGTATGTATGTATTTATGTATCTTGGTATGTATGTCAGTGTGTATTCGCATGCATGTTTGTATGTCGGTATAAGTATGCATGTATATATTTATGTCGGTATAAGCATACTATTTGTGTCCGTATAAGCATACATGTATGTCAGTATGCATGTATGTTGGTATATTTGTATGTTTGTATGAATGTCATTATGTATGTCTATGTTTGTATGTTGGTATGAATGTCAGTTTGTATGTCGGTATGTCAGTGTGTATGTATGTATGTCGGTATGTATGTAAGTATGTACATGTATGTAAATTTGTATGCCATCACACATGTTTGTCTGTGTATACCAAAAATTGTAGGATTCATGTCTGTTCTGTCAATATTGTTAAGTCATGAGTTTTCAAGGAAAATGGCAATTTTATATTGTACATTGAAATTTTGGTAAAGCTTAGAGAGTTGTCTCCCTTATAATGAATCTTGTGCATCTTTTCATGAATTAACTACAAAAAGCAATACTATACTATTTATAGCATGTGCATTATTTAATTTTAATTTCCTTTTTTCAATTATTATTTTTCAGTTCCTTTATTTTATTTAAATGTCTGTTATAATAGTGACAGACACAGCTGTTGCCTTGGGATGCTTTTTGTGCACAAAGAGGGGAGTCAACAATGTACTTCGTATATACACTTGGTAAAGAGATACACATCTTTTATTTTCACCTTATATAGTTAGGCTAATAACCATGGTTCATTCAATTTCAGTACAAGACTGACACTCCCTGTTTACAAAATAAGGGTCAAAATTAAAGTTTTTGGTTCCGTGCACGAAGCATTCTCATATAAGCGTGATTCCTCTAATTGTGGTTGACATTCACAATTTTTCAATCAAACAACTTTTGAACACCATTGAATGCTGCTACGTGCTTATCTCAAATAAGCACTACTTTTGTACATGTGTTCAATTCAGAAGTTCAGTCAGTAATCTGGGTCCATTTGGCCCCTTATTTTTGGTAATGAGTACTTCTTTTTTGGCTACGTGTGGATGATTGCTTACCATATTGTTTAACCATTATGCTGCTGATGGGAAGTTACTCCTTGAAACACGTGTACATCATAATGAAATTTACCGTTCATTATGTCATTTGGGTTTTATTATATTTCTTAATTTGTTGTAACTGTATCTTAAAAATTGCCTGAAGGAAAAAGGTTAAAGTTAGCATTGTTAAACACTGAAGAATTTACAAGGCGCTTCTACCTTTCAGACGAAAATCACCCGGTTTAAACCATTACCCTACTGAGACCACATGTTTTACATTTGACCCTCGATACGATGAACAAAAATAAATGAAATAAATGAAATATAGCAAATATGCATTACACCTTGAGCTGTATTCGACCTCGTTCTTTCTTCTTCATTGAATATGACGGCAGACATTCCTACTGATAATCTAAAATACTTATATTCAAATGAAACATTGAAGAGTAAATAATTTTACCTTCGTGCATGTGCAAGTTAGACATTTTTAACAAAACAATTGTTTCAATTTGAACATATATTCGTATACGTCGATCATGATAACATCCCGCAAACATTAGTTGTTTGGTTTTATCTAGATTCAAACTATCTCTCAACGGTTTCAACCAAGAAGGCGCATACTTCGATGTAGAATTCCCAAATACTTATACGTAAAAAAATACAAGAGAGATTTATAGGTTTCATGATGAATGAGACTTGTTTATCGCTTGTTATCGATTCGAGCTATTTAATTAGACAATTATAACAATAAACGAGCTTCGGCGAATAAACAATGGTTTCGGTTATTACACATTAGAATTTTCAGGATCTTTGACTTACGTAAACATAAAAGTCATCTTTTTTAAAAAAGATTCTAGACAAATTGTATGTGTAATATAAGGTAGCAGAAAAATGTTTAGACATTCAGTTTAATTGGTCTATACAGGATTTTTACGTACATGTACACTCTTTTGTATTGAAAATTGACATTACTTTTTTTCAATTTAACATTATTAATTCCATGAGGACCATAAGGATTATTTATCTTGACAAATACTAACAGGGATTTTATTGCTGTTAGTCGACTAAGTTCTTGTATGAGATGACTTTCAAAGGTAGCACCTTTGTCAAAATGGATACTGGTTTTTAGGGCAAAATAAACAATTAAGATGTGGAATGGACTTCTGCAATTGTCTTCGTTATTTGGTTGCGAGTGAGAATTGCCTGAGCATTCCTCGTAAAGTAGTCCAAAATAACCAATAGTCTTAGAACTAGCCTTTTGATGGTTCAAAAGTTGAATACACGATGCATATCAACTCTGTGTAGTTTCTATACTTGTCAACGATGCCTTTTCCTGTTCTGGCTTCCTCCTAATACGCCTTTCCTACTTCTGTATCAATTCTGTTACATCTTTTGTCTTGCAAGGCCAGCCAGATTGCTCCTTCATAGGAATATTGTTTTTATCTTTCTCTGGATGGCCAGCTTCATAATTATTATGTTATGCTATATATGAGATGTTGTTGTGACAAGCTGATTTTATCTTAAAATCCAGATCATTATCACACTGAAACAGCATTAAAACTTTTGACTTCTCAGCACTTTATACTAGCGTTCCAAATGAACAACCAAAATTACGGCTGAAGATTTTATTCATATATGTTTCTTCCGTAAGAACGGCGAACGAAGATATTAGTACATGGTTTGAGGCAGAGAACAAGCATACTTTGTGAAATATGACCAAGAATCACAGAAAAAAAAAATAAACAAACGTTTTTCAACAGACTATCGGAATTCCAATGGACACAAACTGTGCACCCCTTTTAGCTGATCTGTTTCTCCTGTCCTATGAGGCCGAATTCATCGAGAGGCTTCTTCAAAAATAAAGATACAAAACTGGCCCAGTCCTTTAATTTCAGTTTCCGTTTATTTAATCAACATTCTATCACTAAACAACCCTCGCTTTGGTGATTTTCTTCATATTATCTATCCATAAGAGCTTGAAATTAAGGATACATGAACTACAGATACTTTGATATCGGCCTCGTTCCTTGAACTTCATCTCGAAATTTACTACAGAGGTACCCTACAAACTGGGTATGACAAACATGATGACTTCACTTTTCCAATAGTCAATTTCCCTTTCCTTAGTAGCAACATTCCAAAAGCACCGGTAAGGGCCTGTGGTCGATACCATGACTGCCTTGATAGAGCTCGGTTGCTTGCAAATAGGCAACTTACGCAAGGGAATGTTACCCTTAACGTAAAGTCATAACCACTACAGAAGTTTTACGGTAAACATCACCATCTTGTGAACGGCTATGAAATATCTGTTTCCCAGATGACAACAGATCTTTCTCTTTGCCACTGAAATGGAATAAAAAAGATAATAGGAAACACCTACAATGGCCGAAGAACATAGCCACATGCCAGAAAGTAAATAGGAACTGCACAAGAAAAAAACCCACAATAAAAATACAAAAGACAAACATGAACAACGATAGGAACTCGGGACAGCCGGACTTGGTACCGGCACTAGCAAAAGCCAGCGGTAGGGTTAAACCGGTTTATGGGTACCCAAACCTCCCCTTTCTCTGTCCCGTTTCCCTATCGTAGAATAAACATACGAATGAAGTTTGTTTTTCCTCTCACGGATTTGACTTTACTCCCGGAGTTGACATGTTCAACAAGGCGGATGTCTTATAGGAAGCAGGAGATGCTTACTCCATCGGAGCACCTTATCTCACCCATGTTTTTTTTTGGGTCAGTGTTGTTCATTTTTGAATATGTGTATGTCTTCGTTTTTCTTTTCTGGTCCGTGCTCATGTTGTGTCTTTGTTTGTTTGTTTTCCCGGAGTTGCCGTTGTCCTTGGATTGTTCGCATTAAACTGACGGTTCGGTTCTCACTTAAACACTTTATAACATTATTTAGGTTATTAAATATTCAGCTGTCTTCGTTTCTTTTCATATTCAATTTACACATGCACAAAAATATTTTTTGCTTCAATTAATTCATTAGGAGTTTACAAAGATGATTCATAATTTCAGAGTATTTTATAATGATCATCAAATATTGAAGGGCAGAAAATCATTTTGTTCTAATATCAAAAAGTACCAAGAGTAGATTTAAATAAGAGTACATCACAGCAATTAATTTCTTCAATTTCATTCCTGATTTATAATTGCATTATTCGCAAAAAAATACAATTTCTGCTCTTCCTGTTATACTCTATAGTACACAGCAAATTATCCGAACAAATAACGAATTCCCAAACACATTTATACATATAGAAGATGCATTTTTCAAGTAAGTTACTATTCTATTTTTCAGCTAAAGCTCGACTTCTAGAAATAAGTTGAATTTTAGTGTTGATTCCATAAATGATTTTATTTTCAAAGTTATGTGGCTTTATACAATAGCTGACATTAAACAATAAACAATGAATCAGTACAAAATAATAATCGTTAATTTATGATTACTTTTCTGAATACAACATGTACAAACAAATAGTAGTTACTAATAGCAAAAACAGTTTTTAATGCATGAATTCATAATTAGGGATTTTAATCAATTTCGTGTGAGAGACTTTTTCTTTATTTAATTTACACACATGTACAGACTTATTGCTGAGAAAGTGCTATCATTTGTACCAAACCACTGTCAATTAAAAGTTGTCAATTCTTCTATCTCGTGGTCATTAATCTTTGTTTCCTGTCCATTCCTGCAAAAACGAAAACAAGCACTTTTATTCAATGAAATTGAATGATTATCATTAAATTTTCCATCAATTTAAAATATCAATGTAAAATTGAAATTAGGGCATGATTTTTGTAATTATACCTAGTTAAGAAATTAATTTAAAAAAATGTATATCGATATTGCAAAATGAACACGTGCAGTTTCTAATAGAGTACTCTCATTGTGTTTCAATTACTCTGCCAAAATAAAATGTTTATATAATTCCATGCTTGAACCGAAGCTAATTTGAGACACCGTCTTTCAAATAATATAAAGATATTCAGAAAATAAATTTAATCAAAATACCTATCTGTCAATGATTTGGCGTCATTGACCGTCTCTGGAAGTACTGTTTTGGTTGTGTCCGGAAGAAAAAGAACAAGGAATCCTGCGGATAATGCGAATGCCCCAAATATTGTAAGCGGTAGAGCTATTCCAGCCTTTGATTTTGTAAGGGATCCCTGAAAAAAATTGTTATCTCTTTATAATTTTTATTTGTAGTTCGTCAAGCGGATTTCTCTTTCTGTTTATTTATCATGTGTTTTAAAATTTCACTGTAATATTATTCTAATATAACTTTTGCATTTGAAAATTGATGCAAGGAATATAATATATTGTTACTTTTTCCATATATATAAGCTACAGTTTACGACTGTCGCTTTAATTGCATGTCAATTGTGCCAGGCTGTCTAATCAAACTGATAATGAGTTTAAATATGCAGTTTACTTGTCGATTTGCTTTTTAAGTTATTATTGATGGTTTTTGATAGCTAAACAGATAATTTATTACGTATTACTGCTCAAGTTCAAAACAGATGCTTATTTGTTTTCAGAAACTTGTTCTTATTTGATATCCGCTTCCGGTTAGTAATATGTCAAAGTGTAAACACATAAAGTTAATTGTGCAGCAAACTTCTATCTCCCATTTTACCCTGGTGTTACCATTCCTAGCAATTGTTCTCAGTCAATTAATAATGACGTCAAATTTGTTTGCTTTCTTACAAAATTACTGCTGACGACATGATTAATGGCGACAATACCTGATAATGCCACGTCAAAAGAATCAATAACATAAATTGACCATGCATCACCTAACATTCATTCTCTTATGATGTAGCAGCAATATCTATTTCTTACACGATAAGATAATTTTTCGCATCACTTAGTGATAACTTTTATGCTATCATTTCATTGGCCTTTCATACGATTAGATAACTTTTCAGCCGTATTTTCATTGGTTGTTCTAGAGGTCACACATTAGGTGACACCAACGTCATAGCAATTTTTTTTTAAATTGCGTGCTCATTGCATTATGTCGTCTGCATTATTTTTTCTTCCACTGACAAGAAGAAGAAATGAAAAAATGAGCTTCGTGTGTACACTCTTTTAATTCATTCTCCCAAAACAGTTAAATATATTTTGGCCACTTGAAATTTATTATTTTATTGCTAAAAATAAGTTTAATTTCCTTCCGGTGTTCTGTGTTGATGTTATGATGTAATGTGTATTGGGATCATTGAAGCATGGGAATTGACATCAGAATCAGTTACCACGGAGACAGAGAAATTTACACCTACATTTAATTACAAATTATTCGTAACATTTTCACTCAACTGACAAGCAGAAATTAATTTTATTAATGTATAGATGTTTAAAACTGTAATAACAATTCAACCGAGCTTTCAACCAGGTTTGTCACGAGCGAGGAATCACGTACCTCTCATTGCTATAGATTGTTGTGTACATGTGCGTATAATGCAACACAGTTCCACATCTACAACACTTATCGTTATTTATAGTTTCTACTGTATATACCGGTAAAATTTATTATTAGACTTTACATTCATTATAAGGATAAGTTTAAAGTACATAATCAATCTTCAATGTATTCACATTCCCAACTTAACATAATTGGGAGAACATGACAGAATGGTTTATCATAGGAGAAATAGGTTTCACAACTCGTGATGCTTGTATATCACTTGTTATCAAATCTCGCTATTTAATTACAAATAATAATTAACTCGCTAAAGCTCGTTAATTATTATTGTGTAAGTAAATAGCTCGATTTGATAACAAGCGATATACAAGCCTCACTCATAATGACACATATAATTAAAACATATGCCTAATCTCCAGCTTGTGAGATACGACATTCATCAACTGCGAAATGGTTTCATGGATTGACAAGCCCAATTTCGAAAATGTAATTTTTCGTAGGTAGAAAGTTTCTCAATCTTATGAATAATGAATGTTTCTTTTTTACTATCTTTTGGATTAAGTTGTTCTCTGTGATTTGATTTTAATGTACACCAACAAAATTTACTGTCTATTATGCGACTTGGGTATTTTTTTAATTTTTAAAGTTACACAGTTAACTTAAAATATTATATATCATGGCGTGCAGGTTGCGTACGCAATATTTCATTTTAATCATTTTTGCGCAATGAGTCCAGAAAATTGATTTCCTAGAAAGATTTTCTTACCAGCTCACCAATATATGCAGATGCTGTGGCTCCTACTCGTCCCCACATACTAGAAAATCCTATTGCAGAAGAACGTAATACAGTTGGGAAAAGTTCTGCAGTATACAAATAAACAACGAAAAAGCAAACAGAGACACAAAATCGTCCTGTCATTGCCAAGGTGGTTGTCAGCCAACTTAGCGCTGAAAAACAATACAAGAGATTTCAGTTCAAGAAATAGGTATGAGAACTGTACGGATATGGAGTAAATGCACATGAGACATAGTCTCGAAAAATGCAAAGAAACGCATTTATTGTTGTTTTTGATCTTGAAGTCACCATGAAACCTTCAACATTGAGCTTTGTTCATACCTAATAGCAGATTCATATAAGTAAGCTCATACGTCTTATTTGTGTTTTTCTTGTGTAGTTTTCTTGCAAATTGTTGCATGTAATTATAATTTTCAGCCATTGTAGGTGTTTCCTGTTATCCATTTTTAACATGTCATAGTAAGCATGCATTTATACATTTAAATGCATATAATATGTATAAACATGACATGTAATGAAATTTATATAAAAAAACACAGTACGTCCCTTGAAATAAACAATAAACGAAATAAAACTTCTCAGTAAATGATATGCTAATTATCAGTTGGGTGCTGGAAGTATCCCTTTATATATGGGAATGGCAACACTTCCAAGTGCAACCTGTGAAGTCGTTCTTTTTTCATTCTATCACTTTTCATATAGTCCAATGATGATTGACACAGATTTTACGTTGACGTTGAAGATTGCAGGTCTATTGGCTGTATAATAATTATTAGATATTGGCGTATTGAATCACAAATGGTTCTTGATTTTTACATGTCATAAGCTTTTAAATTCTTACAAATTCCTTTTTAAATTCTGATAAAGGAGTAGGTGCGGTAAGGGCCTTATTTGGCCTACAAAAGCTTCATTTTTTAAATTTTTTTTGTTGAAATGTTCTATGGATATGGGTTAACAGCTAACAGGAAGAATGTCAATGGTGAATAAAAGGATATGGAGTAAATGCACATGAGACAAAGTCTCTACAAATACATGGTAAAAAACAAGCAAAGGAACAACGCTTATATTGTTGTTCTTCATCTTGAAGTCACCATGAGGCCTTCAACAATGAGCTTTGTTCATACCACATAGTAAGTTCAAAACAGCCCCTAGCACCGTTAAGCGGAATTCTTTGCTAATTGTCGAGCAACGCTACATCCATGTCTTCATTGGTCATGGTTGCGGGATTGTCAACAAACATCAACTTAACCGGCAAAGTGCTCTTTCAATCACTGTCATCATTTGCCCGACAAAAGCACTAGTGTCCTAAGATAGTGGATGATTACAACATACAGACAAATACAGGGCACTCATCAAGTCAAATGCAAGGAAACTTGGCGTTATAAAATAGTGAGATGTGGGCACTTAAAACAGGTGGTCTTGATGACATTTCGAAATTACAAAAATAAATGCAAAAATTTGAAAGTATGAATAGTTTATCCATATGAGAAATTCTCTCACGCACAAGTACACCATAACTGAAAAATATAGAGAGCATACATCTCTCGCACGGGGAATCTTTTCACGGACTCCACACTGCAGGAGAGACAAACTCCAGTCGTAAATGGTGAATAAAAGGATATGGAGAAAATGCACATGAGACAAGGTCTCTACAAATACACGTCCTTTTGTTTATATTTTAAGTAACTATTGTCTCAGAGACTTAGCTTGTATCGGTCATCTGGCAAAATGCTTCTATGCCATGCATGACCAAAAATGATGTTTTTTACAAATGGGGTCTAATTTTTAGCTACTGAAAACGTATTAATTTTCGCGGTTTCTGGACCTGTGACATCTTCATGGGTATCAATTTTCGCGGTGTTTTGAGACAACTGAGTACTTTATGATTGTACATGAGGTATTTGCGGGTACTAATTTTCGCGGTATTTTGTCTACCGCGAAAATAGCGAAAATTAGTACACCGCGAAAATTACTACTTTTACAGTATGTTCTCCATTAGCACTTATGTTTTTTGTCTGATCCTATTGAAACGAGTAATTTTGAACAGGACCTTCTGTACATTTAGTTAAATTTGCTTGAATAGTTTCAGAGATGATAAAAAGAATGGTTTTCTAATACCGGGATCCAATGTTAAACTATGTCTGCACTGGAGGTCATGTTTTTTTGTCGGATTGAAATAAAGGAGCACTTTTTGTAAAGTACCTTACGTAAATCATTCCTGTAAAGTTTGGTTGAAATTGCTTGAACAGTGGTTTAAGAGGCGAAGATGAAAATGTGATTTTCACATACGGTCCAAAATGAAACAAAATTCTGTATTGGTTGCCAGGTTTTCTATCAGATTGTAGCAAAATTTAAGCAATCTCTGTTAAGGACCTTCCATACATCATTCCTGTAAAGTTTGGTTGAATATGCTGTAGTGGTTTCAGAGGAGAAGATAAAAATGTGATTTTCGCATAGTGTCAAATGTTAAATTATGTCTGTGCTGGCCGCCTTGTTTTTATAGGATCGGAACGAAATGAGCAATCTTTGTTAAGGACATTTAGTACATCATTCCTGTAAAGTATGGTTTGCTTCAGTGTTTTCAAAGATGAAAATATGATTTTCCCATAGAGTCCAATGTTAAATTATGTTCCATGCTGGCGGCCATGTTTTTTTGATTGGGCCAAATGAGCAATCTTTGTTAAGGACCATTAGTACATCATTCCTGTAAAGTTTAGTTGAATTTGCTTCAGTGGTTTCAGAGTAGAAGATGAAATAACAAAATACCGAGGTAACTGTGAATTTAGGTTCTGCATATGCGCATTCCGACAACTTATGTCTTATCAGTGCAGATCAAATCAAAACATTTGGAAATCCATGAACCGAAATGTGTTTCGGTCAAATGTTAAACTAAGTTCCATGCTGGCGGCCATGTTTTTTATCGGATAGGAACGAAATGAGCAATTTTTGTTACGGACCTTTAATTCATCATTCCTGTAAAGTTTGGTTGAATTTGCTTCAGCCGTTTCAGAGTAGAAGATGAAAATGTGATTTTTCCCATAGGGTCCAATGTTAAACCTAAGTTCCGCGCTGGCGGCCATGTTTTTTGTCGGATCGGAACGGAATTAGCAATCTTTGTAAAGGACCTTCCATACATCATTGCTGTAAAGTTTGGTTGAATTTGCTTTAGGTGTTTCAGAGGAGAAGATAAAAATGTGAAAAATTTAACGGACGGACGACGGACGCCAAGTGATGGCAAAAGCTCACACTGACCCATTGGGTCAGGTGAGCTAATAAGAAGAACCAACAATATATTATCAAAATATATAGTATATGTTTTATTTGAAAATTGAAATGTTTCTGTAAAATCATGGTTGCCACCAAATAAAATAAAACATAATAATAATAACTAGAGGCTCAGACACTGAGCCTGTATCGCTCACCTGACAAAAATGCTGAACAGCAGGGTTTTGATGTTCTGCATGGTGGCCATGTTTTTATGTGAATTTCCCATAGGGCCAAAATAAACTATGTTATGTGCTGGCGGTCATGTTTTTTATTGGATCGGAACGAAATAAGCTTTCTTTAAGGACCTTTAGTACATCATTCCTGTAAAGTTTGGTTGAAATTGCTTAAGCGGTTTCAGATGAGATTAAGAAAATAAGAATTTTCCCATAGAGTCCAATGTTAAACTATGTTTCATGCTGGCAGCCACCTTTTTTATTGGATCAGAAAGAAATAAGCAATCTTTGTTAAGGACCTTCAGTTCATCATTCCTGTAAAGTTTGGTTGAATTTGCATCAGCCGTTTCAGAGGAGAAGAAGAGAATGTGAATTTTCAAAAAGGGTCCAATGTTAAACCTAAGTTCCATACTGGCAGCCATGTTTTTTATCGGATAAGAACCAATTGAGCAATCTTTGTAAAGGACCTTTCATTCATCAGTTTTGTAAAGTTTGGTTGAATTTGCTTCAGTGGTTTCAGAGGAGAAGATGAAAATGTGAATTTCCCATATAGGGCCAATGTTAAACTATCTTCCGTGCTGGCGGCCATGTTTTTTATCGGATCAGAATTAAATGAGCAATCTTTCTTTAGGACCTTTATTACATCATTCCTATAAAATTTAGTTTGAATTAGCTTCAGCGGTTTCTGAGGAGAAGAAGAAAATGTGAATTTACTCATAGGGTGCAATGTTAAACCCAAGTTCTGCGCTGGTGGCCATATTTTTATCGGATCGGAACGAAACGAGCAATCTCTGTTGAGGCTCTTTAGTCAATCATTCCTGTAAAGTTTGGTTGAATTTGCTTCAGCGGTTTCAGAGGAGAAGAAGAAAATGTGAATTTTCCAATAGGGTCCAATGTTAAACCTAAGTTCTCCGCTGGCGGCCATGTTTTTTATCAGATCAGAACGAAATGAGCAATCTTTGTAAAGGACCTTTCATACATCATTCCTGTACAGTTTGGTTGAATTTGCTTCAGTGTTTTCAGAGGAGAAGATGAAAATATGAATTTCCCACAGGGTAAATGTTAAACTATTTTCCGTGCTGGCGGCCATGTCTTTTTTCTGATCGGAACAAAATGAGCAATCTTTGTTTAGGACCTTTAGAACATCATTCCTGTATAGTTTGGTTGCATTTGCTTCAATGGTTTCAGAGGAGAAGAAGAAAATGTGAATTTTCCCATAGGGTCCAATGTTAAACCTAAGTTCGGCGCTGGCGGTCGTGTTTTTTATCGGATCGGAACGAAATGAGCAATCTTTGTAAAGGACTTTTATTACATCATTCCTGTAAAGTTTGGTTGAATTTGCTTCAGTGGTTTCAGAGGAGAAGAAGAAAATGTGAATTTTCCCATAGGGTCCAATTTTAAACCTAAGTTCTGCGCTGGCGGTCATGTTTTTTATCAGATCGGAACGAAATGAGCAATCTTTGTAAAGGACCTTCCATATATCATTCCTGTGCAGTTTGGTTGAATTTGCTTCAGTGGTTTCAGAGGAGAAGATGAAAATATTAAATTTTCCAAAGGGCCAATGTTAAACTATTTTCCGTGCTGACAGCCATTTCTTTTTTCTGATCGGAACAAAATGAGCAATCTTTGTTTAGGACCTTTAGAAAATCATTCCTGTAAAGTTTGGTTGCATTTGCTTCAGTGGTTTCAGAGGAGAAGAAGAGAATGTGAATTTTCAAATAGGGTCTAATGTTAAACCTAAGTTCCATACTGGCAGCCATGTTTTTTATCGGATAAGAACCAAATGAGCAATCTTTGTAAAGGACCTTCCATTCATCATTTCTGTAAAGTTTGGTTGAATTTGCTTCAGTGGTTTCAGAGTAGAAGATGAAAATGTAAATTCCCATATAGGGCCAATGTTAAACAATCTTCCGTGCTGGCGGCCATGTTTTTTATCGGATCAGAATTAAATGACCAATCTTTCTTTAGGACCTTTATTACATCATTCCTATAAAATTTAGTCTGAATTTGCTTCAGCGGTTTCTGAGGAGAAGAAGAAAATGTGAATTTACCCATAGCGTGCAATGTTAAACCTAAGTTCTGCGCTGGCGGCCATGTTTTTTATCGGATCGGAACGAAATGAGCAATCTCTGTTAAGGCCTTTTAGTAAATCATTCCTGTAAAATTTGGTTGAATTTGCTTCAACGGTTTCAGAGGAGAAGAAGAAAATGTGAATTTTCCCATAGGGTCCAATGTTAAACCTAAGTTCTGCGCTGGCGGCCATGTTTTTCATCAGATCAGAACGAAATGAGCAATCTTTGTGAAGGACCTTCCATACATCATTCCTGTACAGTTTGGTTGAATTTGCTTCAGTGTTTTCAGAGGAGAAGATGAAAATATGAATTTCCCATAGGGCCAATGTTAAAATATTTTCCGTGCTGGCGGCCATGTTTTTTTTTCTGATCGGAACAAAATGAGCAATCTTTGTTTAGGACCTTTAGAACATCATTCCTGTAAAGTTTGGTTGCATTTGCTTCAGTGGTTTCAGAGGAGAAGAAGAAAATGTGAATTTTCCCATAGGGTCCAATTTTAAACCTAAGTTCTGCGCTGGCGGCCATGTTTTTTCTCAGATCGGAACGAAATGAGCAATCTTTGTAAAGGACCTTCCATATATCATTTCTGTGCAGTTTGGTTGAATTTGCTTCAGTGGTTTCAGAGGAGAAGATGAAAATATGAATTTCCCATAGGGCCAATGTTAAACTATTTTCCGTGCTGGCGGCCATGTTTTTTTT
>MJUU01015162.1:0-16642 GCA_002080025.1 Modiolus philippinarum | reverse complement strand
TATATATATATATATATATATATATATATGCATGCATCTTTGGTGGTACTACTGCTACATGTAGGTCATTATTCAGGCAAGATTAGAGTATTTTTACCCATATTTTCCACTTGAGACTTCCATGTTCAAATTTTGGTCCAAGTTTATAGCTCAACTACTGTATATACAACCTTGTAGTTGCATATATCATTGGTTCATTCAATATTAAAAGTTAATTACTGAACATAGAACAAATTAAGCAAACTGATTTGCCCCACATCTGTTGTTTACAATTTATCAAATATTACTTCATTTTTTGTTACATGCATGTATTTATACATTGTAGATCCCAGTTTCATTCTCAGTGTTTGCTCTTCAGTGAACAATGGCATGGTAATTTTACAATATTGTTGCTGTGACGATGTCCCACTAAGGACATAATTAAACAATTGACAAAACTCTTTAAACAACCTTCATTCATTTGTCAAACCTTTCAACACTCATTGATTTACCATTAATAATTCCATGCACATTGCCAACTACTTTTTCAGACCATTTAATCTATCAGATTCATGAAAACTATTCATATGCACTGCCTACTGACGAGTCCCATTGCATATGAGCATTTTCAATTTTCATAAAGGGGACGAAACTCACAAGGCCAAACCGACTAAAAAAGTCTTAATATTAGCAGAGAAAAATTCATATTTTCAATTTATATTAATGTACATTGTATGTTTATCCAGAGTTTGGCGTTACATCTGAAGTCAACATGGCCTTGGGAGTCTAGGCATATACCAAACACCAATGAACCTCAATTCAACAATCAAACCCAAGTTTTTATATGTCAAATATCTGACTATTATTGATGTTAAACTCCCATTTGGCAACAAGTGGAATTATTTAAAGCAAATTATTTATACTACACTTTCTTTAATACTGTTTATATTCCCTTACTGTCCGAAGTTTTCAGCTGGCCTCAAAGGCCATGTGAGCTTTTGCCATCTGACATGGTTAAAAATGAACAGCATAGCAAGATCTACCTGCCTTGCCATTTTGACGAAAATCCTAATACCCATCTTGGAGTTATTGCCCTTTGTAAAATTTTCAAAATTTTATATTTTTTCATGCCCCCTGTGAAACGAAGTTTCAGGGGGCATATAGTTTTTTGTCTGTCTGTCTGTTTGTCTGTTTGTCCACAAAAAACTTTAACATTGGGTATATCTTTTGAATGGCAAATGATAGGGCTCTCATATTTTGCATGTGTATTCCTTGTGGCAAGACCTTTCAAACGATACCAAAATTTTGGACCTCAGGACCTTGACCTTGACATGTGATGGACTTTTTGAAAAAATAATAAACTTTAACATTCGGTATATCTTTTGAATGGTAAGTGATATGGCTTTAATATTTTGCATGTGCATTCCTTGTGGCAAGACCTTTTGATTGGTACCAGAATAGTTGACCTTGTGACCTTAACCTTGGGCTGTGAACAACAGCATAAAAACTTTAACATTGAGCATATCTTTTGAATGGTAAGTAATAGTTTTTTCATAGTTTGCATGTGTATTCCTTGTGGAGAGACCTTTCAGTTGGAACCAGAATATTTGACTTGTGACCTTGACCTTGGCATGTGACTGTCCAGTAAAATTTCACCAAAAAAATGAAATTATATTTCGTTTTATTTTATATTTATATATATATAGAAATTAAACTCATTTATGATGAAATGTTTCTTGATATCTATAGAATTTTTTTTCGTAAAAAAGATTTTTTAAATCATTCAGCATATTTTCTTCATTTATGCACTTTCGTTATTACTGGTACTATATACATATTATATATATCAATGATGAGGGATGTTACTAAAAATATCTATTATTTCATTTCTTCTCTTCTGTGTATTCCTCCACTTTTGGGGAACCAGTATTGATGATCCCTGGTGTGATCAAAGTACTGATAATACTGATAGACAGAAAACCATGAGTTGGCTTTAAATGTTCCAAAGGGGGGGGGGGGTTGAAATTTGTTTTCTTAATAATGCTTGGATAAAGATTGGAATGGTTCATTTGAGTGACTTCTGTGTTTGCATCCAATTGCAATCATTTAATGTGATTAAACTTTTCTGTTGATACCAGATTTTATTTCTACAAATTATTTTGTCAGAAGGACATTCATTGTTCAAAGTTTTTTCTTTACTTCTACCCGGGGGCATAAGTGTTTCACAAAACACATCTTGTTTAATATATATATATAAAAAAACATTCCCTACTTGGGCTGTTTGAACGCTTTCTTTTATCATGTGTTTAACGGAATTTGGTCTAACTTCAATTTGCTTAATATTCCGTCAGTTGTCTTAACTGTGGTGAAGCAAAAATACAAACTAGTTTGAGATAAATTACTACAATAACTTTAAGAATAAAAAGTGCTCTGTGTTTTCCTTTTACACCTTTTTGCTTGAATAAGATTTGAATAGTAATAGTGTAGAAAAAGTTGTTTATGTTTCATTTTCGAAATGTTTGAAATATTTATTTACATGGAAATTCTAAAAATTATTCAAATTAATATAAAATATCATTTTTTCAAACGATTTATTCCGCTATGGCCTATCCATGGCGAGTGTTTAGCAAAATAAACGTAAAACTAAGAACTGGGAGTTTAAATGTTGGTATATCATCCTTATGAGCAAACTAATTGAAATATGTCGAGTTTCTCCCATTTTTTACTTTATAATCATCAGTCAAATTCAGCTTAATCAAGTCAATGGTAAAAGGCTGTTTATATGTATCATTGCATTCAGTTGCATTGGAAATCGTAGAATTAATATAATTACAATGATCTACACTCCTCTTTATTGCATTATCGAGGTAAATCCTTACAACGATGCCAGATATCAAAATCACAAGGAAGAAGAAAAGAACGATAACTCTATATAAAACGATTGTTGTAAATGAATAATTTGAAGGTTTGACATCACTGTTGCAGCTGCATGAATCAGTAACTCCAGAGTCGATATGTTCTGCTATATTACTGTCAAATTCAAAATCCATTTGTTCTGTGTCTTCTCCAGTATAGGTCGAATACAGCCCATTACCTGAAAAAGTTATTTGAATCACAAAATGCTTATATTAGAATTGAAGAAATGCATTATTTTCCCGATTATAGATAATAACTCCCTATGCCTTTTGATTTAAAGCTATTCTAGAAAGCCTATCTACATTTTTGGTAGCATTTGGAAAACAGATATATTCTCCCTTAACCAAGATTCCAGGTATATCGATTTAACGACAGTTCTTAAATTGGAGTGATTGTGTTGATATTATAATTTATAACTTGTTTTTCACCATGATATATGGAAGATTGTAATGACTAAAAGCCTTAATCATGTTAATGGCTAAGCCACAGACAAGGTCACTATCGCTTTCGATACGATAACCGTTAATCTACTAGTAGTCTTTACCTGGAAAACTACCAGGTAATCACTACGTTTTATTTCATCCAGGAACCATACCTTGGTCATTGCGAAGATGGCCATCAAATTAATTCAGTGGGAATCCCAATTTATTTTTAGCTAAAACTCCTTTTAAATTAACTGGCTTGTATATTGATTTTTTTAAAATATATCAAATGATATGTAACTATACCTTCGGGATTAAAATTCTTTAGAACGAGTTCGGTACTAACTCCTGCTCTAATTTGAGCCTAAAATTAAAAAAAAAACATATTTGAAAAACCTTTTTCATCATGAACATTTAAAAAAGATAAGAATATGAGCACATTCTCTCTCACATCAAAATGTCTATTGCCTTTAATATATTGAGTGACATATTCTGTTTTTCCCTACAACACTTTTAAGGAATGATAAATTAAATAAAGAAAGATTATTCATCCAAACAAAACCATTTTTACTGATAAATTCTATAATTATGTGTTATTTTGTATTTACAGTTTCGTTTCCACTTATGACACTACCCCATTCGTGATTTTCTTATATTTTACACTAACATTAAGGATAATAAATCAATATTTAAGATTTTTAAAATTCATAATTTATATTGTTCGTCTGACCTAAATAAGTAACAACAACGTCAGCGTAATAGGTAAACTTCTGCTTTAGCTGCATGTTTTCACGGCAGTTTCTTTTGTCTGGCTGAAAATGTGGAATAATAAATAAAAACAATGTTTTTGTATAAATATCAAATAATTTATTGGGCTTTATTACATAGATGCAGAAAAAAAAATAACTAAAACTTTCAGTTCAACATGAGACATTTACCTTTTTACATTCTTCATTCCAATTAAACAATGCTATCCTGATAATGAATGCTACAGTTTGTATAACGACACTTAACAGCATACTCCACCACGCTCCTATCAAAATACATACATAAGAGCATCAAGAACAAGGAGCCGTATTATACCGATTTTCAAGTCTGATATTTCAAACAGGAAAAAATTTCGTGTAAGTTTTATTTTCGCTATTTTGTGTTGAAGGTTGAAGCGCGAAATTTAAACTGTCGCAAATATTTTGATACAATTTGGTGATATAGTAGCTTGACCGGAAAATGCGAATTCAAGACTGTGCTGAAAGAAATTTATTTTGAAAACTGCAAAAAAGACTGCATGAAAATTTCTCGGTTTGCAGTAGTATAACATAAAACTCCGAGAAATGTTTTGAAATGCTCACATGAACTCCATAAGGGATGAGTCGGGGTTCGTTGACACGGCAATCTAAGTGTCTTATGCTATACGTGAGAAATAATGTCTTAAACAAAAAATCTAGGAACAAATCACGCCTGAGATTTATAGTGATACGACTCAAAAATCAGTTGCAAGTTGTGAGACCGTTACATTATACTGTAAATTGTAATCGGTGTACAAATTTTCGCTATTTTCGCTGTTGACAAAAGAAAGCCGAAATCAGAAGGTATTAATATTTTTTGTTGTTCCTTAAAACAAAAGTTACAAAATTGATACCTGTCCCTGTTCAAGAAATTTAGCAACCGCGAAAATTAATTCGTTTACAGTACTTGTCAACAAACTGGCGATGCGACGATAGACCTTTCTGAATGTCAACTCCAAGCGTCTAAAGAAATATAGAATCCACACCCGCATCGAGTGAGAAACGACATTTCTATACTAGAGATGGTTACATTTTCAAAATTTTAAACGCGAGGCTTGCCGAGCGTTAATAATATTTGAAAATTTAACTATCGAGAGTGAGGAAATGTCGTTATTCACGAGATACGGTTGTGGATTTTATTTCTCTAATGATTTCAAAGAGATTTCGGACAAAATCATGACCCCCTTTTCTAATCATCCGAAATAAATGTGGTCTTTGAGCATGACGTCATCAAGCATGGTCGCCTTTTGTCATGACGTCACAATGGTAAAGTCGGAAAACGGTTAACATATTTGACGTCATAATTGGATTTCATCCAATCACTTGCCGAGAACAACATTCTCTCTAGAGAGGAGAAAAGTATTTCTCCAACTGCTCAAGAAACGTGAAAACAGGAAAGAAATTAGAGAAGTAGTTTTCTTGTTTTTAATGCTCATCTGTTGGTGAATTCCTCTTATTGGGGCATACTATGGCATATCATATCAATTGAGATACAAAACACTGTAAAAAAGTTTTTTTATAAGAGTTTTGATCAAATACGTCCAGTCGGTTGTTTTAAGAATGGCGTTAAATTTCAGTGAGACAGCAAATGAAAAGAAAAAATATCGTTTCAGCCATTTAAGTGTTATTGTGCGAAGTTTTGACGTGCGTATTAAAAGTGGGCAACAAAGTTTATTCCTAAGATGTGGCTTTTTTCAATGATAGTTTTAAAGTCGTCATAAAAATATTCCGTGTATATACATCTTTACACAAGTTGTTCACAATCCAACAGCCATGCACACTGACATCTTGAATTATATACTAATTTACTATAAACCAAGTGACCAGAACCGACTATAACAGAATTATGTGTACCTTTCCTGCATATCGCCTAAATATGTACTCATTTTTGTTAAGTACATTGAACTATATTTCTTTTAATTATCGAGAAAACCAATAGATTTTTAGAAGAACAATCTCAATCAAAATCAAATACATTGCAATAAGAAACAATACAAACGTATAAATATATAAAATAAATACACATACCTATAATTTGCAAACTAGTATAAAAAATCAGGGGAACACTAATAGGTATTGCAATGACGTAGTAAGCTATTATGTTAACAACAGCACCAAATGTTTGGTGTCCTGCACCTCGTAAAACACCACTCATGGTTGCCTATATACAGGATGAATTAAATTGATAAAATCAAGTCATAAACATATAATGCAATGATACATTTACTGAGTGATGAAAAATGGAAAAAAATAGATTTAAATGATCGTTTCTGAAACAAAACATGCAATCAATTTCAAATGCAGGAGAATATGATGAAAGCACATATAAGGATACGATAATATAACAAGCAGTTTGACTTATCATTAATTGTTGCGATAACAGTTCTTCAATAAACATAATCATGTAAATTTACAACAATGGATGAATTAGATCAACAATTTCCTGTCTCTTATGGGATTTGAAGTGGTGTTTGATGACAGTAACTGTTGTTTTCAGTAAAGGTGAGAAAAATTCCTCCGCTACAATGTTTATGCTAAATGATTTTTGTTGTTGTGATAGGAACTGGATTTGGCTTCCTATTCCTATGTTTTTGGTATGGAGTACTTCTTTCAGACTACGTTTTGATTATGGCTTTCAAAGTATTAAATTTGATTCTTTTGCTGTTGATGAGAGTTTAATCCTTGAAACACGTGTACATCATAACACAATTTACCATTTATTATGCAACTGTGATATGTTTGTATTTTGGACTATATTTGCCAACTCATCAAATTTTATGTTGCTTTATTTTTATTCCGTTCATAGGCATTTTATCTATGTTTAGAATCGATTGGTTTTACTGCACAAAGAGTGTCATAAAACGGGAGATAGAGTATGCATTTTGTTCTGGGAATTTTGCATTTTCGTTTAGTTGTGTAGATTATGTGACTTTAAAACTTTCGACTTCTCCACACTTTATACTACCTCGTGAACAACTGAAATCTCGGCTGAAAGATATAATTCATAGATGTTTCTTCCGAAAGAACGGCGAACGTAAATATAAGTACATTGTTGTAGGAAGAGAACAAGCATTGTAAAGCATACTCAGAATCACAGAAAAAATACGCAGAGAAGAAGTGATTAAAATGTTAGAGTTTCTGATCGGAAATACATTTGTTCAGTTTGGAGGACTTCCAGTAGCTACAAACTGTGCACCTATTTAGCCGATCTATTTCTCCACTCTTATGAGGCTGAATTCCTTGAAGGGGTTCTTTAAAATATAGAAAAATAGAGAGAGAGAAAATACCTCCGCTGCCATTATCCGATGTTTTTCATGGTGTGTTTATATTCAAGTTTTGAATAAAATTTATTTTCTCTGCTTGTGTCTGCAAGACACATATGATGTCCCCGTAGTTGCATATAAAACATGGACTCACACTTTCTATGCATTTGATAAACAAATTTAAAGAACTTTAACTAGCATATCTCACACAGCCTATTGATATTACCAATCAGGTGTTATCCAAAATCTACTTTGCAAATACACACCTTTCAATAAAAAGGACAAGTCAAACTCTACACCACAAAAACAAAATTAAGCTCTAAATCTAACCTGTGACAATACGCACATTTTCAGTCCATACCTAATCACTGAGTATGAGGATCTAATATTGTGGGAAGAGTTAAAGAAAAAAATATACATTTTGATAAAATTGCCAAGTCCAACAACCCCTACTACAATCACAAATTTTTGAAAAATTCTTAACCATGACCATATGCACCTATTCAAACCATGCCTAATCACTGTGCAAAGTATAATAAACGTAGCTTTAATATTTGGGAACTGATAATGTGATGCAGAGTTTTTGGCTTCTCATTACTGTTATTGACATTTTTATTTTATTTTGTTAATGAGAGGAGTTGTCCGGAATAACAGTTCAAGAACACACATTTCGACAAAATGGCCAAGTTCGACTACCCCTCACAATCACAAAATTTTGGCCAAAATCTAAACCATGACAATATATATATATATATATGTCTTCAAACCAATCCTAATCACTGTGCAAAGTACAATAAATGTAGCTTTAATATTTTGGGAGGAGTTGCCCGGAATAACAGTTCAAGAACCATATTTCGACAAAATGGCTAAGTTCATCTACCCCTCACAATCACAAATTTAGGTATAATCTTAAACATGACAGTATGCACATCTTCAAACCATGCCTAATCTCTGTGCAAAGTAAAACAAATGTAGTTTTTATATTGTGGGAAGAGTTGCCCAGAATAACAGTTCAAGATCGCACATTTCGATAAAATGGCCAAGTTCAACTACCCCTCGCAATCACAAAACTTTGGCCAAAATCTAAACCATGACACCGGTGAACCTGATCTCACACATGGTTTTTATTGGGTCCGTGTTGTTCGTCTGTATGTGTGTCTTCATTTTTCTTTTCTGTCATGTACTCATGTGGTGTCCTTGTTTCTGGGTGTTCCCGATGTTGTCGTTGTCCCTGGATGGTTCGTTTTGTTTTTGTTTTTTTTTACTAACTGTTCGATTCTCACTAACTTTACTATGTTGATACTGTGAGTAAATGCAAAACACTCAAACATATCAATCATACTGAAATTATTTACCTGAGAATAATCAAATAGTATAAATATGGCCAACAATGGTACCATACTAGACGTCAGTTGATCAATTTCCCTGAAAATGAGAGAATTGATCTTTCAAAATATTCGAACTTTTCCTTTCATTAGACCCGTGTGAACTCAAGCAATAGAAATATGAAGCTTTGAAGATATAAGTTGTCGAAAGGAAAATTTGAAGACACTCAATTTAAAGTAACTTTGGTAATACTTAGTTCAACTGATTAATTTAAGCAAACGCCTGGCAGGGTACAGTTACATTCTAATTTCTTTTAGACTGTCTAGTACACTATTTGTACAACAGTTTTCAACGCTTATGCGAGCAACGCGGGGTTTTCATAGTCATAGTTTTCCTCTGTCGAAAATATATTCGTTAATTTTGCAAAAGACAGGAATGTAAGAAATACGCCTGACAGCTACTCATAATTGTCTAACATGTTCAAAATATGGTTAAAACAGTTAAACAGTTAAATAGTGGGTAAAGCAAAAAAATAAATAAATAAATAAAATGTGTTAACACCTTTAGTCTTGTTTGGTCTTTTAATCTTCTACATAAAGAAATAAATAACAACTTACAAATTGTCTGTAAAAGCTTTCGGAATGTAATCTTGAAGACTAAGTAACGGGATTATTACTACAGAAGCCGAAATCCCTAAAAAAGTAAGTAAACAAATATACCATATTAAAACAATGTAAAATAGAATTGCACTGAGTACAATTTAGAACCTTCTTTGCGATGTTCTTTGACAAAAATACAATGCTGATGCAATAGTTATACAGTCAACAAATGGATTTAACCTTGCTTATTAATGTTTTGCCTATCTATTTTTGCTTAATAAGTAGGGCGCTTAAGAGACTAAATAGGGTTTTAATTGAGGGTACAATATAGATGAAGTTCTTAAATATTTATAACAATCTCAAAGACAAAAAAAATAATTAGACATACCGAATACTAAGTAATTAACAAATGCATGTACAACTAGTCATTTCTATACCAAACCACTACTTTTAAAATGCTAAATCATACCCTCAATAAGAAGAATGTCAAACAATAGGCTCAAAGTAATGTGTATCGCTCACCTGGGCCATGTCTTTCTGATCACCTATTTTGGACGGGGCCACCTAAAGACTACTATAAACAAGTTAGGTTCCAAATAGTTTAATTTGAGTTTGGTTTGAAGGAGACCAACAAAGGACTTTTCTGAACAAGTCTGCTTCCAATGGGCCTAGCAGTTACAGACCAGAAGATAGATCTTTGAATGTGTTTTCCCATATGGTCCAATGTTTAACTAATTCACCCTCTGTTGTCCATCTAGGATGAAGTGCAAACATGATGCACACATTTTTGAAGGGGACCACCAAAGTGATATGGACCAAATTTGGACCTAATTGGCTTCTTTTTTTCAGAAGAGAAACCATAAGATCAAATGTAAATTATGTTTCCTGCTAGCGGCCATCGTGGGTGTGATGCAGACTTGCCGGGCAATTCTTCAAGGGCCAAATAAGGGCCAACTGTGAACAAGCTTGGTTCAAATTGGCTTAGTAGTTTCAGATGACAAGAAATTTGAATGTGTTTTTTCATAGGGTACTAAGTTTCCCGCGGGTGGCCATCTCGGATGAATTGCACATTTGCTAGACACATAACGAACAACAATAAAAAGGTTTTTTTCCATCGCTTGGTTTATCCTTGTAGTTGTAGGGATTTTGTTTCATATGTATTCACTCGATATCCTTTCATTGTTTATCAATAGACGATATTCCAGATTCAAATTTTTGGGTAATTGTCGACATCTTACCCCGAATCTACTGGAAACTGGTACCTGACGTCAGTTGAGCGTAATCTAGGAATTCTCCTATTTATTTTCTTGACCTAAAATAATTTAGTTGGAAATGACCCGCCTGGTATAAAATATTGATTTATGACACGTTCGGCTTTTTCCAATCATAAACACCTTTCATATGTTGATGGAAGAATTTAATCCCTTTGCCCTCATACAGCGGGACGCCATTTTTACCCCGTTTGACCTCTTTTACCCGCCATTCTAATACCCGGAACGTTCCGGAATTGGACTTTTGGAAGAACGTTTATTAAATGGCATACAAACGCAAAGAATGTGAAATTAATGAAGTATTATCCTCTATATTTTTAGAAAGCAAAATCACAGTTTCAGAAAAAAAAAACGTATACATGCAGTTGCGACGTTATATCAGACACCTTTCTTCAAAATTAATTGAAAAATATTTTTTTCAAAAATGTTTAAGTATTAACTCCTGTGCAAAAAAATTCAAATGTCATTTTTCAATAAGAACCTCTCTTATTTGATTTTGATTATCATTGAAAAGTGTACAAAGTTACTTTTGATGAACGATGCACAGTACTGTAATGTTGTCTTAGCGAGGAATGGTATTACTTGGAGAGTAGGTTGAATTATTACAATTTTTATTTAATCAGAAAAATCGACAAGCAGGCGAACCAGCAATTTGGGATATGTGAAAGAATTTAATTTCACCACAATTTCTTATCTTATAGAACATTAAGCTGAGAAAGCTAAGAGCAAGGATTGACTCGAATGTTTTCCCATTTACCATGGATAACTATAAATCTTACATGCCATCGTCAGCGACACCCTTGAGGTTGTCATGGCTTCCTCTGGATTTCCAGCACCTAACTGATTTCCAACTTTTATTCCACTGGCAATACCTAAACCCAAAGGCACCTGTCAATACAGGTTTGAAAAGTAGACTTCAAAATTGTCAGCATTTTATGTTAACAACGTAATTTTTTTTAAATATTCTTGGATTTTATCTTCTTCTTTTCTATTGAATTACCGTCATTTTAATTTTAACTTTGTATTCCAAAGTTGGGTGGCAGTTTTTTTACAACACATATGCCCATGTGCTGTACTTAAAAAAATATATATATTCTAAGTTGTAATGTATATTAATAGCTTGTTTGTTTAACATGTTTCTGAAATGTTTAGAATATCTACTGAGATTACATCAAAATAAGTTAAATACGGGACTTCTGAGTCGTATTCAAACCGGAATACAATTCTGATACTATACAAAATAATCAATACATCAATACATTGAGATGGAATCAGTAATTAATGAATATTGTTGAGCTAAGGGTGATTTATATTCAATCTGTTGTAGCGCTTCAAGTTAATTGTTTTTCGTCAGGTAAAATTTAGTTTAGAATTGTCATGTAGGAACAATTATAAGTGTGCACTTCAATTTCATAAATATTTTGTTCTTTATGTGGTATATATCTATTTCAATAGATCAAGAATCCAGTCACTCCTTCTCACTGGTAATTGAGGAGATCGTTTCCGCCTTCAATTACACGAGAGTTCCTATCTCGAAAGTCCCGAATTGAATTCAACGCCCCTGCACATTGGACTTTGAGTACATTATGTATTGATATAAGACATCATCAAGACCTTCTCAGCAAATGCACATTTTATAAAATTCTTTCAACGAAACGGTTATCATTCTTATAATTCTACTACGAAAATGTTCATTTTATTGTCGATTGTTTGGAATGACACAGTTGCTGCAAAAACTCGTGAATTCGTCACAACAAAGCAACAAGGTATAAATACAGATTTCCGATTTATAATGTGCATTAGAGTAATGATAATATTATTGAATACTTATTTTTACAAATATATACAAATATAATACATTTACTTCAAATTTACTGAAATGATGTCTGGTGATTGATATTATTTCTTGTATCTTAGGCAACACATGAACGACAAACATGACGACTACAGCCATTTGAAAACACCAAATAAAATAATAAGTGACATTACAACCATCTTAACGCAGAAAAAAATGACGTCATGATACTTTTTGAGTACAAAGACGCCAGTAAAAAATATCATAGCCGTTGATATTGTGCACTATATGTCAGCCTCGATCACTAAATGTTAAATTGGATCGAAATATTCACGTTTGCTGGTGGTCTGTAGTTAATTTACATATTTGTGTCCATTATTTTCGTTTATTTTATCCCTCGCTCCGTTCTGCCCGTTATCGGACCCCATTGAATTTATATGTAATAAAAAGCTTGAATTTAAAACCTCTCCACTCCGCTTACATCTGTGTAAAATATTTACGGAAATAATGGGCACCTATGATTGGTGTAAATCTCTAACAAGAAACCGACAGCCATGAATAATTTCTAAAATAAAATATAACATAGACATCCACGTCTATGAAGTTCCATTGGATATTACAGAAAAACACTTAAAGCGGAGCAAGAATTATATATATGTATTAGCAGTGGAACATTGGTAAGTGTGGAATACTTTGAGAGAATACTTCACCGGGAATAACTTACCGTATAGAGAAAAGCGGTAATATTATACAAAATTGTATGAGCTGTCAATGGTACATCTCCAACTAGGCCTTAAAAAAACAAGATACGTTATCACACAGTAAAAATACGTTTTGTCGTAAAATAGGCTAAATGAATTTTTGTCACCCTTGTGCAGAATTATTTAATAATTCATCTCTTTCAGTGGACAGGACCCATTTGTTATATTTAGTAACTTTTTATTTGCTCAACCCAACCTAGCAATGTTTGTATCATGATGAAAACTAATAATGACGAGAAAATAAAATCAGTAAAAATCAATTAGGGCGGGCATGAATTTCAGGCAAGGGCCTGAAATTCATGCCCGCTCTAATTGATTTTTAGCCTGAAATCCATGCCCGCTCTAATTGATTTTACTGATTTTATTTTCTCGTCATTTTTAGTTTTCATCAGACGATACAAATAACAAAATACCGAAGTTACTGTCAATTTATATTCTGCATATGCGCATTTCGACAACTTATGTCTCATCGGTGCAGATCAAAACCAAAACATTTGGAAGTCCATTAAGGGGGTTTGCTACTCCATTTGAAAATAAATAGGATTTCAAATAAACATGATTTTATGTTAGAAAATTAAAAAGGAAACAACTTAAGTGAAAAAAATTGATAGGTTGATGATCTAGTTTTCGAGTGTTAAGTGATTGAAAATTTGGCGGGAAACCGAACTCCTATGATTTTTCATAGGATTAACATTGACAAGGTTTGACCATGAATGAAGATGACAAAATAAATAGAATCCAATGGAATTTTTACAGAATGTTCACAAAGATGTATAAAATGAAATTATAGAAAAAAATTATGGGGTCAATGGGTAAAAAATTATAATACTATTAAATGGATAAATCCCGAGGATTCCGAAAATCTGACAAAAATCCCAAACCATGAGGAGCGAACCTCCTTAACCAAGCAAACATGTTAAAGCTGATAGAGAACAAATACCCTAAAGGATCTAAATAGAAAAGCCAAAATTCAGCTGAGGACAGAGCTATGCATGAGGGAGATACTCCTTAGATTTAAACAAAATTTCCTTAAACAATTATTTCGATTCGTTGTAAATTAGAAAAATTGATTAGACTTAAAAATATTGGATGGGACTTTGCCACAAAAACTTTAAGTACAGTAAAACATGGGACTTTGTTGCAGAAACATACCAAAGTGAAATACTCTTGATTTTTCATTTTCATGTACATTTTGATTATTAAGATTTCAGAATAATGAAAGTACTTTGTGATATACACCTTTTTCAAAAGGCATATAATATGATAAAAATATAATTTTTTTTCTATCTTTGAGGGCACATTATAAGACAAAGATAGATGTTTCAATAAAAATCTTCCGTATCTAAAATCTGTTAATATTTTTAATGGTCATTCGGTTTTTATCCATCTAGTGGACTTTAGATTAAAGCCGTTATATTATATTTTCAACCCCTGAATGCCGAAGCTTAAATTTAGTTGTTTTTTTTTCAGATGAGAATTTTGTCAATATATGTCTCTTTAGGTACAGATCAATTATATAAAGATCTATAAAGATATAATGTAAACCTATCATTAAAACCTTTTCAAACAACGGCAGTAGAATACCGAAGAACAAAGGAGTGAAATTTACAAAAATCGAAGCTAAAACGAGAACACAGAAAACAATGACGTTAGACACAGAAAACAATGACGTTAGACAGATACAAAGCACAGAAATAGAAATTACAACATTCAAAACCAAGGCACTCACAGTGTGAACTCCAGTGAAACTGAGAATGACATCAGGTGCTCAATGACATGTTTAAAAAGGTCTTAAGAGATTTACCTTTACACTGACTATTTAAAAACTTAAAAATTCACTGTTACTTATAATACTGCCTATTGATAATCATCAAATATTTATGTAATAATATCTTGTGCAGAGGGCTGCATCCAGATTTACTGACTGCCTAAGGACAGCGATACGGACCGTGTATCTTGTTACAGTCTGAGCCGAAGGCAAGCAAACGAACAAGGTACAGGTCAGTATAAACATGATAAAGGTAAATTTTGTGCTGCCCGATACGCAAGGTACTGTTTGTTCTTTAATTTCATTGAACAAATTTACAAGCCAAACGTTTTAATTTTTTCGACTTTTTTTATTGTTGGCAATTATCAAAAATAATAAAATCAAAGCATTTGATGAAATTGAAAGAAATGGACATAAAATGTGAAACTGATAATCGGTTACAACAATGAGCGAATAATTCCCTCTTTTTTTTATCTTTCTCAAACGAAGATTGAAAAAAATCAATAAATTGTGATTCTAAGCTTATCGTTGTTTTTATTCTGCTGACATCGCCAGCCGACTGTATGTTCTCGGCAAGCTGTATCGGATTACAATACAGCCCGCTAAGAGTATTGTGTGAACTGTATGTTGAAATCGAGTATTCCATGCGATAATAATTGAACCAATTGAATTTTTTATGTGATATGAAATAAATAACAATAATATAAGGATAGGTATAACCTATGTGGAAGCGAAGCTGAATTCACCGAAAAAGGCCTAAAACAATTACCCTTTGTAATGCAGTACTTAAAAATGGACATTTGGAAGATGGCACTGGCGGATCAAGATGGGAGGTTCCGGCTTATGAACCCCCATTTTTATTAAGAAGATCATGCTGAATTACTGAAGGCAAAAATCGCCAAAAAAAAGAAAATTAACTTGAACCTCTTTTTTGAAAGCATGATCCGCTAGGTGGTGGATATTACAGCTTGATTATTTTCATGTGAATTTGTGACTCTCTAATGTTACGTGTTGTCATGCTTTTCAATATACCGGTAGTACAACTACAGGCAATTGTTTCGTTCAGGACATTTATTATTATGCAAAAGGGGAATGTAAATTATGAAATAAAAGCATAAATCATAAGCATTTAGAATTATAATGTCTTTTCCAAGTAGAGAGACAACCTCTTCCTAAATTTCAAGTACATTGTACTGATGAGACATTTGTTTCGTATCGATTTTTCAATGTCAATTCGAATATGAAACGGTTTCAATGGCATTGGTTTTTACAACATCACCCACAGTATTTTCTTGGTCCAGGAATAAAAAAAAAATATTTTCCGAATTTAACCCCAATTTAAAGCTGCACTTTTGCTTTGGTGTAGCCGTTGGAAATCCTTCTTCTGCAGACTAGTATTGGATTCAAGAGGACAAAAGTGAATAAGGTAAGTGAGAACCGAACTGTCAATCTAAAAGCGAACAATCCAAGGACAATGGCAACACCAGAAACAAAAAAGGGGAAAAAAACAGACACACAACATGGGTACGGCACAGAAAAGAAAAATGAAGACACACACACACAAAGATGAACAACACGTACCCAATAAAAAACCATGGGTGAGATCAGGTGCACCGGTAGAGTTAGCATCTCCTGCTTCTTATAAGACACCCGACGTGTTGATCATGTCAAATCCGGTAGTAAAGTCAAATCCTGTAGAGGAAACAACGATTAAGCTTTAAAGGGAAAGATTTGTTGTCATGTGGGAAACAGATATC